>JAPYYT010000183.1:0-72500 GCA_030522565.1 Ceratosolen corneri
CTCTCCTATACGCCTCCCGCACCCCCACCCGCCGCCACCACCACCCCACCTTCCATTGCCGTACACACTGCCACCGCCACCGCCGACACCGCCGACACCGCCGACACCAGCAGCACCGGCACCTCGACCGCTCCTCAATAGCCAAACAATGCACTCTTGTCCTTTACTGGGCTCTGGAATGACTGCTGCACATCGATTTTTGATGGACCACACCGGCAATTTGGCCGACAACTTGGAATTTAATTAACCAGTCGGATGAGAATTTTCCAATTGTCGATGCCAAATATATCAAATGCCAAGGATATTGATCGCGTCGTTGCGGGGATTATTTCTAGTAATTAATTTCACCAACGAGTCGAGGATTGCCCTGCCTCCAAGGCTTCTTTAGCCTCGGTTAATTACGTTGAACCGTTGCTTATGTGGCAAAGAGCCGAAGCATTTGAATTATTTACCATGGCTTTGTGCGCTCAACTACTGTCTTTGGCCAAGTTATGTGGCACGGATAATCTCGTTAGCTGTAATATAATGATTTTCCACCGAGACGAGGAGCCATGACATTGATATTTAACATTCGAATAAAATTATTCGAGAATTTTACATCGGCTCACTTGCTTAAAACTTTAATCGCCCTCTAATTTCACTGGCTTTTGGCTTTTTATTGTCACGCGCTTAACATTCAAACAAACCCAATTGATATTTACGAAACATTCGAATTTTCATTTAGCTTCAAGACCCTTTTGCATAAGTTGACGAGGAACGCAAATATATAGACGCAATTTCAAGTTCTGTATCACTTAATAAATGATCGGAAGGTAATTTTTAGAAAGCTTTAGCTGGAAAGTTTTCATTCGTTAATTCGTTAATTAGAGATTTGAAGGAAAATGAATTCAACCCTATTGGCAATATTTATTATTTCGAGGAGATAGCATTCTCTAACGATTATTTATATGCGCGATAATTATATGCCAATTTTGTGCGAACTTGAAAAAACAAAAATTCTTACTCTAGAAAATTTAATTGCCCACTTGTTTATACGAGAAAAATGATTAATAGTTGTTTTTATTTCGTCTAATGAATATTTTCACAATTGGTATTATATTCAAGCATCGTACGTAACAATTGAACGTTGACAGCAATTACATTTACATGGCTGCACTTGATGAAATGGCATTTTAAAATTTGTAACGAGAATCCATCTCGAAAGCGCACAACAATTACAAATGCATCGGTAAATAATTGCACATCCAGATGCGTCGTGCATCACACTTCCTTGGTCGCTTGCATTAATTCTATAATATTTGGTGATAAGGATATTCTGCGCCAATATTAACACGCAACAAACTATAGCGAAAACAAACTACAAATATAACTTTTATTCCCGAAATACGTCCAAGCATTATCACTATTTTTATGGCAAAAAGTAGCGTGGAATGTAGAGCAAATGTAAAAGTATAGGAAGCCACTTAGGCACCGAACAAAATATATTATTAATAGAATTATCTAATTAAATATCATTATCGATAATACTCAATGGGACGGATTTTTCAATATTGTAGTAGCCATTTTCATTTGCTGATAAGTGAAATATGCAACGACTAATCCTCGTCGAAAATAACAGAAAATTTACAATCCCCTCCTCGGTAATATCAGTTCTCAACATTTCCATTAAATACCAAGCTGAGCTACTATTGTATTTCATTGTGGCTATTATTTTTATTAAATTTCTAAAACGATTCGTTTATAGTTCAACGACGTACAAGATTATCTCGAAAAGTTAACTCGTACGATTCACTTCAAACATTTCACTTAAATAATGGGAAAAAAAAAACAAAACAAAAGACATAAAAAAGTTTTCAATTCCATTTCGAAAATATTATCAATAAATATGCACAATAAACACAATGGAAGATAATCCACGCAATAAGAGCTGAACACATTTTTAAAAACTTACGAATCGTATATCATGACACACTGTTCTTCTTCTTCTTCTTCTTCAATCAAATGCTTCAAAAGATTGCAATTTTTTTTGTTTTTTTGCATAAATAAACTAGCCGAGTTTTTTCGTGAGTGAATGCAAGCAGATATGATCATCGTTTACTTAAAAGTTACGCCAGTCATTATACAACAGCTGTTACGAGCTTTAGATTAATATAATTCCTTTACAAGCATATCGTAAGATTACAAATTCCGATAAAAATTGAATAATCGTATGGCCAGTAAATTTTAGCTGCAATAGCAATTATGTTTATTATAAACTATTTTGTTTTTCAGCCGATGCACTTAATGAAAACGCTGGAGGATTTGGCTGTCACAATATCATACTTTTCGTGCACTTGAAACTTAAATTCGAATGGCATTTCATAGACAGGCAGCTCCGAAAACGCCGAGCTCATACCAATTAAGTATTGCCATTGCAAAAAAAAATATCTCATCAGCCACATTTCTCGACCTCTCTCCCCAGCCCAACTTTGTTTAATAATAACAACGGAAAAATGAAAAATCTCCGTTCGCCAATTTTCCAAACCGTCACTAATAGCCCTCGCATCACCCCCAACATCCCATCCCAATCATTCCCAAACTGTCGATAATATCTATTACGAATCAGACCCATCGACCTCTCCTGGCCCAAGCCAATCAATTATGAGTGGAAAAGTGGGAGCACCGGGCCCTGCCCAACGACCACTGGCCGCGAAAACGCTCAAGGCCCCACACACTTTGCGCTTCTCCAATTCGTCCACCTCGCTCTTCCTCTCTCTCTCTCTCTCGCTTTTCACTCGGCCTTTCCATCATTTTCTCGCTCACTTACGAAAGCGCCAACAAACACTTTTCGAGACGTGGAAGCGTTAAAGTGCGGCGTTGCTCTTGGCGCAAGTTCTGTCCAAGTTGTACCGCAACGAGGCACTTGAGAGTCAAGTTGCTTGTTTTGCCTTTGCTCTTGTATCGATTCTCGGCTCTGGCAACAATAAATGCTTATCCTCAGCCGCGTTCACGAGCGAATCTCGGTTTATTTAGTTTCCACTTTCTTCCTTTGGTCTTATTTGCAGTAGTGCGCCTATTCATACGTTTTTCTTTCTTTAAAACGAAGCAAACAGTCACCCATACGTACCTATACAATACATATACGTACCTATATGATACATAACACATACCTATATATGATACTTATAGGTACCTATATGATACATTTACGTACCTATATATGATACATATACGTACCTATATGATACATAACACATCCCTATATATGATACTTATAGGTACCTATATGATACATATACGTACCTATATGATACATAAAACATACCTATATATGATACATATACGTACCTATATGATACATGTAGAAATAAGGAGCACTTACGTGCAATGTACAAACGACAATTGATTCGCATTTTAATCGACGAATTAATAATTGCTAATTTATATTGGTTCGGAATATCATTGCCACGCATATTTGTAAGAAATGTATTCATTCGTAATAATTGCTAATTGCCTAGGAAATAGTTCTGCAGAAAGTACGTAACGATTAATCATCTTGTTAGGTGATTATCCGCTTTATAAAATGGTTGACAAAAAAATTTGCAAAAATCTCGCGTCCCTTCTTCGGAGCATTTAATGATTTCCACTCATTAAAGGCGAGTGTTTGTTTATTTAGCCCTGTGACGAAACATTGATAAGTAGAAATAATGTGCCTTGCCTGTAAGTATAGCGAGTCGACGTGTACAGCGATCGCGCTCGCAATGGCAAAAGAAAACTCCGCTTAATTATTTCCCTATAATTAACTATACGGCAGAGCTCGATTATGCTTTATTTGGTTTAGCAGGCAGTCTCGCCAAATAGCAATTCACAAGATATTAAAAATCTCTTGGAAAAAGTAGCCGCCAGTTGATTTCCATCCGCATCTTGTGTAATGTGTAATCGATAGAGGGATCGCGTAAAGAAGTTTTTAAGTTTTTCTGTTTTCCAAAATAGTTGACGACGGTTATTAAGAGCTTTGAAATATTACCGGGAAGGCCGAGACGGAAGATAAATGAAATACTTTATGGAATATCGGAATAATCGTTTCCTTCTTAGCGCACATTAAATACAAAGTATTGATGGATTTGCCAATATTTTTTTGCGACATTAATAACGAACGGCCGGGAATATTTAGTAAAAAGTCCTGTTTTTCACTCTTTTTTGGAGTGTAATTACACTGCCGATGGGCGGATTAGACGTGATTGGCCGATACTTTTCTGCCTCTTGAGCTGCATTCTCCATCCTACCAACCAACCTTTAATTTTAAGTCAACTCACCTGCTTGTTTCACACGAAGAACGATTGTACTTTCGATAAAGACACATCTTCAATTGGACCAATCAATTCTCCGAATTCTTGATCTTATAATTCTTACCTTTGAATGCTATTTAAAGAAAAATTCATCATCTCCAAGCTCAAGTATAAGCTTTTCACGACTGCAGCTATGAGAAAAACTACATTACATCCAATCATCAAATTGGTCGAGTACTATCGTGCAATTACCATACGAAGTAATTATATTAACCATGACTATGCTAAAATAACGTATAATGGAAGCCAAGCGTCAAAATTAAGCAGAAAAAGGCATTTTCACTTATAATGACATGCGCTCGAGACTTATTACAACTTAGCGACAGCCAATGTGAAGCTTCAGCTACTTGATCCTACTTATCTTTATACCGATACTTATAATACCAATTGCAATGTGACCATACGAATTCTAATTGCCGATTATCAAAATCACCGCGCTCTTCCTACCCACGACGCATCCTCCTGGCTGCCACCACCTGACTCTCCTCCTCGGCATCCTCGGCCACAGGCCAATCGGCCTCCATTGCTCACTCTCTTCTCGTTTCGTTCTCGCGCGCAAGAGTAGCCTCCATTGTTGGATTGCCCGAAAGGGAAGTGTAACTCGAGGCAGCCTCAAAAAGCATTTTGCCGCGATCTCGTAATCCTCCCCGCTGCTCGCGGCTCAGGCGTACACGTAAGCCTGCGTAGAGAACTCGTCCCTGGCATTGTATAATCCATGAGCTCTCGTGGTGAGCGAGTGCGCGCCACGCAGCTCTCGACGAGGAAAAAGGAAAATGCATTATGGCGAGACCGGTGCCTGCGTCCCGCGGATTCCCCGAAGAGGATCTCCCTCCTTCCACTTTCGTGGCTTTATTGGCGCAAAAATCGCGGCGCGCCAATCGCAGGCGAATACGACGCGCACCGGCTAACTGGTTTCTCGCTCGGCCGCAACGAGGGATAAATGTGAGATGGCTAAGCCTACGGTGACATACTATGGCTCGAGGAGGAGCTGAGGCTGGCATTTTATGGCTATCGCGCTGCTTACCGACCGTCCAATTTAATTACTTGTTAAGGCTGCAGCTGGGCACGTCGATATTTGCGTCGACGATACCGATCGCTCGGCCATGTGTATTATATTAAGGGGCAAAAAGTCCTTACTCCTTCCCTGAAATATTCTCCGAGTAGTATATTTGGGAAAATATATGTCGAAAATAATAGCCGAGGCGAGCACGACTCCCCAGCACTTTTCGTAAATCCATCCGATTTAGGAGATTAGCATTGCTTACCATTTGATTTGGCCATTTTCCACACTTGCTGATTCATTGCCGTTAAACGCAGAGTTAAAAATAGCTCGACACGAGATTAAATCAACGTGGATAAAAGCGCTTTAAAGGAATCGATTCCATGCAATTTTAATATACGAGCTACTTACTCTCTTCTTCGTTTACAAAATGCAATTGTCACGAACTTTTTCTCCTCTGCTAATCTCTACTTTTCTTAATTCACTTCATTTCTGTCTGATATTATCTCATTATCTAACTTGTCTTTGTTGCTCTATGGCACCTAAAGTGCTTATTTATAATTATTCCAATGATTCGCTCTTTTCTTTTGCACGCAATCGTTACAATTTGCTTCGGACATTGGCAATTAGTTATCGTGGCTTTTATTTCTAATGCTCATCTGCAGCGATTAAAATATACGAGCTCTTATTATTCTTTTACTTTTTTAGAAATAAGTCGGTGGTGTTGAAGATTGTGCAACATTTTTAATATTTTTATATTTCTAATTGCTTAAGTGCCCATATGTGTGTGTGTGTGTGCGTCGGTTTTTTAATACGGAAGTCTTGCCACATGTTACTATTGGGTCTAATGTTGTTGTTGTTGCGAGTTTAGTAAATTGTAATTATGCTCCATCGGCTTTAATTAGCAGGAACAACTGGCTAGTTTATTCAGTGGCATTTAATGCTCGTATTATTTAATTGTATATTGTGTAAATTATAATTTATAGCTTAAGTTTATTCATCGATGGAAAAAGTATGTTGAATTCCGTGAGAAAGTATTTCAGGCGCTAAAACTAATACCGATATTTATGAAATGAACATTCGTATTTACCCACGTAATCTGAAAGTAATACTAATAAATAATATGAATTCTTTGAGTATTTTTATATATTTAGAGCATGTAAATGATTACGTATTACTTGTGCATTGTTATCAATTGGAAAAGAATTTTTAACTAGCAATAAAACTGTCGTCAATCAGTTCGTTAGGATCTCACGTTCTTCAAACTGTCATTTAATTTAGAATTTTCAAAAATCGTTAGATCATTGATAATTCACGAGAACATATATCTAGAGAAGTTTTAAATGTAAAATAATCAAAATCAACGCGATAAAAATGTACACTTAAAATCATAAAGCATGTTTTATAAAATTATTATATACAACGTTAGATGGGTTTCACGACTACGTGTTGGGTTTTTTTAAAAAATCTTAATTGAAATATAAATACAAGTATTACCCAATTTAAAATCACATATATTAAAATATTCATATACCTACAGACTACTTGAAATAATAGGGAATCAAATAGATGAAAAATGTATTTTATCTCTTTAAATATATTTAATGTATGTTTTATTTTATATAAAAATAGTCTTGTCTCCCAGTATTAATAAGTAATGGAGATGCTAATTCATGTGATTTTTGAAAAGCAAATACACGTTATTATTTTATTTTTATATGTTGATTTAATTAACAATGTTATTGATACGTGCAGGTAAAGAATATTAATATTCTTAAATATATATATATATTAAAATATTTCATTTTAAAGATAAGGAGAAATATGTGAGCTTAGCGTGTATTTTTATTTAGTTGCTATTGAAATATTCTTCTGGAAATTATTTGCTTTATTAGATGTGAATTTCAAGATTCCTTAAGCCAATTATAATTCTCCAATCTAATAGATTTTATTATGAAAAAAAAACACGTTAAAATAATTTATTTATAAATATTGTGAGTATATTGTTTTTTGCTTTATGAAGAAAAAGAACAAAAGTGCATTTGTGCATGTAAATGCAACAAAAGTGATTTCTTATTTTTAACTTTAGAATTTAATGTAATTTTCTTCATATATTCTGCCCGTTATTTACACTAATGATAAATCAAATCGTGTATCGCGTTGCTGATGAAACCAAGATTTTTTGGGATGCTGTCAAGGGAAGTAGATGGAACTTTTTTTCATTTTATCTATTATCTATAATACACTCCTCATTTGCTGAATTATCGCGCGATTAAAACGAACAGAGAGCAAAGCCTCCTATTAGTAGTTAAGGAATATTGCAATGGCCCTTAAATGTCAACAGTAGCTTCCTTCAGTTTAATTTCTATTATTAATTGAAAATATTGAACTAAAGCCGACTAAACCAATTGAACAAAACCAAAGAGTCGACGTGAATTTACGCTTAATCACGCTTCTCGTCCGAGATACAGATTTCAATACACAGACTTTCAACAGCTTGAAGAAGCTGTTACTTCGTTTCCCTTGAGCCTCCGTTGATTCGGTGCTCGAGAGACACGTTCCCACCGATTATGTGATCCAGGATGATCCTCGAGTGAATCTACCGAGGGAATTCCGCCCAGTACTGCTGCTTTGGCAAGTGTTTGGACGAAATGTCGGCGAGTGTTGAAAGGGAGAGAAGAAATGCGCGACTCGTCACGATTTAATGTGAATTTTGCCGTCCATGCGTTGTATTTTTAAGTACATCAATAAGTACGCGTGCGATTATTTTAAGCTGCTGTGGGCAGATCGCGCGCTTTCTTAATCGATTATTAATTAATGAGAAGTGCACTCAACATGTTTTGATAAGAAGTTTGGATGTTTATTATCAGAGGTATTATAGCGTGGGAGTGGCCGATTATAATTTGTATGTTCGGTTATTGTACTTTGGCCAGAAGAAAAATGCTAACACGTATGAGTAAACGATGCCTAAATAGTTCATCCTAAATGGATTAAAGGAATAAAAAATGATTTAATTTTGTGGATCACTGGCGCTTTTATACTTTTTGGGAATAGTGCCTCTTTTTGTTTATATTTCTCTATTTGAAATTAAAATACTTTCTTTATCTCTATAAATGGTCTATCATGCACGATGTTAGATAAATATTTGTCGTACTGCTCATGATTTATGATATTGATTTTCGGATTCTAGAGCAATGTATAGACATGTGCTTAGCAGTGTAATTTTATATATATTATATCAGTGATAAAATAAACTTCTAGTTTACGACACTTTTAAATTAAAAGTTTTATTATTGAAGTATGAGATGAAATTCTTATGCAATTGAATATTAATAAAGTGTGTGTGTGTGTGTGTGTGGCACTTTAGTTACGTGAATTTTATCTGTATTTGAACGTCTATAAATAGTTGGTTGATATATTAGGTTGTCAGTGGAATAGAATAATTTAATTGTGAATCTGTAGCTGTGGTGAGAAATGTTTAGTCGATAAAAATTAATACTTTTAACGGATTGGCAATAATTGAAATCCTGTCGTGTTTACATTAATTATAAATGATGTGTTAAGTAATGATAAGAATTCGCCTTGTGATTATTAAAGTTAGATTACGCATGGAGAGGATCTGTATGAAGGAATGATATATTTTTTTGAGATTGTGGGATCTCGGTTGGGACTCGTCGTAAAATGAAAAACAAATTTTCCAATGTTATTTATTTTTCCAGGTCTGTTTATTATAAATAACAACATGTATTATCTTGGTGTGCACGTGTTAATTTACTTTTAAGGAATTCTGAAGCTCCATATATAGGTGTGAATTTACTTGTAATTCTCTCCCACTGTTGCTCGCTAATAAAACAGTGATACCCCGGCCTTTGGAATTCGAACATTTTTATGTTTTCATTACTTCGACAGCATTAACGCCATGGCTACGTATTATTAATTCATGCTCTTTGGCCAAATTTCTCATCCCCTTCATATCGCTGGCCCGATGGTTATTACAGTTTTCTCACGCCATGGCGAAACACCTGAGTAATGCTCCTACTGATCCTGTTTCATGAGTTTCGGAGCCGTGAAAAGAATTCAAAAGTTAAATGAACAAGAGAATAGCCACGAGCCTCCGAGTCATCGATGTTTATGTAATATGTATGTAATATGCATATTTAGGCAATGGATTATAAAGTATTGATTGGAGGTTATAATTGATAAAGTTGGTGAAAAGTTATGAGAAATTCGCAATGAACGCAAGCTTTTAAAAAGTATTTCATCGATTCATGGAAAGGATATGGTGGAAATGTTGCTGGTTGTTTTTTTTTTTTATTTACACACACTTTTCCAATTTACTTACGACGGTACTAACTAGGAAGGTCCTTATTTGTTTCCTTGTTTCACTCTTATACAATATATTTCGCAACAACGGGATGATTTTTTTTTTCTCCTTTTTTTTCTTTTGTGTTTGTCGTGTACGTGTATTAGTCGGCTCCTATGTGCTTATCTCTATGAAATTCCATTAATATCCAGGTGTACGTTTAGTTACAAGCTATCGATCGGATTTTACATGGCTAATGCTTGAGAAATATTCGTGTATCACAACGGATTATTACGACGCCTACTTCCGACTTATCAATTATGACGAACGACTGTAGATTTTAATGTTTAAGTCATGTATACACCTGGATTTATTTGTTAAATGTTTTCACGCGCAAACGTTTGCATTGTAACGAGAAATTTAGGAAAATAATTTATATAGGACGTAGAATGTTTTTATTAAAAAGAAGAGGAAAAAAATGCACGACTTTTGGTTTTCGAACAAATATCAGTAGTTGGACGTAAATTATGTCTTACGTGTCTTTACATAATTGCATTTATTAGATAATAACTTTTGAATGCGAGTCTTGCCAACTTACAATCTTCCAAATAAATATATATAACTCTTTGTATTTATAATTGTTGCTCCTTTTTCTTTTCCATTTATACTCAAACTATAGCTTTAATTGTAGCAATTACGCTAATTAATTATTTTACAGTTACATAATTTTCAGCTTCCGTATTCATTGTATTCATACGTCCGAATATAATTATTTTTAAATTTCTTATAAACAATAATTCCTTAAACGTTTATAATGCCAATTTCAATGATTAACGAAGAGAATGTTAGCCGGCTTAAATAAAATGAAGGAAAAACTACAGTCAAGAGTCGTTATTCCAGGTATCGTAAACGATAAGACGAGCCTATTACAACGTGAATGTGAGGATAATTACACATGTATAAAGAGCAATGGGTATATTAGTTGTGACTTTTTTTTTCTTTTTTTTTTTCAAAGGGTACATAACTTTTAACAAAAGCACTTCAAATCTGTATGGCGTGTAGTTGTGACGTTCGTGGTATTGAAAAATGTGATAATACCGTTATAGAAAACTAAAGGCGATAGTAATAAATAGCTAGTACTTTTATTCCCGACAATGACTCTTCTAAGCTATACGCACAAATTTATCTCTTTCTATTTCGTGTAGCAGGCACGTTTTTTTTTTTTTCTTTTTTATATCAATATTCATATCACTTGCTAGAGGCTTGGGAAACGCATGTGGTGAAAATCACATTGCGCTCTATATTTATAAGAAGATGCTAACCAGTCGCGCGCGCGCGTACATTCTTTTTATCGAGTTTTGCTTTATTTTCTCCCTTCGTTCTTTTCTCGTGTGTATTGAAATATGTTTAGTCTGAAGATTGACTAACTACATTCATTGCTGTTTGTATTTTATAATTGTAACTGTTTCCTTTTTTTTTTCTTTTTTCTGCTTTTTTTTTGACAAAACGAATTTCTTTGAAGAAAACAGAGAGGGTTCACACACACACACACACACACACACACATATATATATATATATGTATATTTATGCAAATATGTTAAACCGAATTAAAAATCCTTTATAATTTCAGCTCCTTACTCTCATTATTTTTTTTCTTTTTTTAATTTCCTCACTTTTTTGCACGCATACTTACTTGTGATCACTTGACTTGCTCGATGTTTGTCAGAGTATTTTTGAAATTGAACAAAAACTGTTCGAAGCTTCAATTTTTTACTCTTATAACCTTTTCTCTCTCCATCTCTCTCTCTCTCTCTCTCTCTCTCTCTCTCTCTCTCTCTCTCTCGTCCAATATACGTATGCACACACACACACACGCACGCACACGCACGCACGCACATACGCTTTATTATACGCCTACTTTAGAATGAGCAAAAATTGCTAATCATTTTTAAGAACGATTCGTAAAAACTATATATAAAAACGCCAATTTAACGTGATATGCAATGTACGCGAAAGTTTAATAGAATTTAATATAAACGATATTATAAATGTACAATAAATTTTCAATTCCTAATACGCAATAAAAATATATCTAAGAAAAGTCTGACTAATAAGAATTTACGTGGCTGGTACATTCTGTTATACATAAATTTGGTTGTTACATAATTGCCTGATGGACTTGTGTGTAATATTGGAAATATTCGTACATTAAGATAGCTGTGGTTAGGCGTCATAATCGACAGATACATATAAATTTCATTCCTTTCATATATATATTGTGTTGTTGAATAAATTTACGCATAAATGGCGCACAATTGATCATATGCTTGGCTGCTCCCATATAATCAATAAATTGATTTAACATTACATCAGACAAGAGAAAGACGTAACGAGCCCATATTGCTCGTCACGACATCTTAGTATCTCTACACACACGTATTATTATAATTCATTAGCAAATATAAATTCTTTTTAGTCAGAAACAAACGATCAGCTTTTTGCTATATACGCGGCACTTACGTTATACACACATGTCGTGTCCTTGCTGCTACATTATTCCTGTAAGACTTCGTACGTATACGTTTATTCGTAAATGTAATCAATCGCCTTGAGAAGAAGCGCAGGTATCCAAAGAAACGTTTCTCATTGTCCTTAAAGTTGCCCAAACCGTACTGCCTCGCGTTCATAGGCGCTTTCTCGGATTAGACGTACCCCAACCCTCCATCTGTAGGCCAACGTTTAATGGTTTTCTCTCCTTCCTCTTTATTCGCATTAAGCTCCAACTGATTAATTCCACAGCATAACTTCTGCGTTTTTATCGCCTCGCTCGAAGCATCCACGACTCCCGAGCGCCGAGAAGTCAGGAACCAACATTACCATTATACCCCAATATCCCGTGGATTGCCTGAGATTTATTCAGAACAGAGAACCCCCAGCTCACACTGTAAATTGGCTTGAAGCTCGCGCGCACGTCTCTCTTCGATCCCAATAAAGGAAGCTGAATCATTAAGAAAAAGTCCGCTCCAATGCCATCTCACTCGGATATTTATTTAGATGGGGACGCCCATCCCGATGAGAAACTATGTGATATGAAATGAGAATTTCGTATGTGCACTGATCTACAGTAGAGTGCAACGTGGATCTTTAATCGATTGACCATTCGAATTTTACATCTCCGAATTAATATTTGCCCTACGTTATTATTTCTTAAATCAATTTTCAAAATAATTGGTATAATAAAGTTATTCCAACCTCGTTTCTTGGGATGAATTAGACATGTTTTCAAGTTTTAGGCTCTCACGAAGCTACTACGGGATAATCGTGGACTGCAAATACATATGTTTATATATAAATAGGATATACGTGTAAAATACTAAACGAGCTGTATTCTTGTCCCTTCTTGTTTGTGCAAAATCCGTGATCATGGCTCTATTGTGTTACTAGTTTTGGCTTACGCGTGAGTTTAATGGATTTTGAGAGCACACTCGTGTGAGTTTAGTAAAATAACTTTATATTATTGTACACACACACAAGTCATATATGTAGCACAATTACTATAAACAGCAGATTAAGCCTTCCCCTTAAAGTTTCTACTGTCGTGTTTCCTCAATAACATCGACACGTCATGTTGTTTTACATATGAATAATAAAATACCGACAGCTCTCGGAATTAAGAGTTTTTTAATTAAAATACGCTTGGAAATGATATATATCGTATTTTTCTTCTTCCAATTGTATTCCGACTGTAATTATCAAAAGGTCATATTATCAAAAGGGGAAACAAATTTTGCACAAACACTAGTTGCAGAAGGTCTTTAAGCTCGTAATGTTGTTTTTGTTTTTTTTTTTTTATTTTTTGTTTTTTTGGCCTGATTGAGCGGCGACGATACAGTGATGCTATAATATTGAGGCAGTTCGATTATCTATTTTCACGAAAATGGAAAGCGGTATGCGCATAAATGCCAGATATACGCTAATGAGAGAACTAGATTGATCTTTGTTCGATTCGCTATAATTGCCGCTTTCCAACATTCTCACATTTCTTGCTTCGATAGCCCTTAAATTAACTCGTCATCTGACAATTGTCAATCGGTCGTGACAAATACTGATTTCAACTTATACGCGTAATTAGGCAACGATCAGCCCAACGACAAGCCGAGCTACATAAATCAAATGGAATTTTGAGGTGAGCTTGGTTCGTAAGAGGATGGGAGTATGATTTAGCGAGAGATCATTCGTTAATGCGTGCATTAACCAACGGTAAAATTACACTAATGATACACAATATAAATCCTCTCGCGTACAAACGACATTATAAACCAATGATAAACAGAAGTAAAGGCGAAGAAAACTTAGAGATTAATGTATGTCAAAATAGTTTGAAATTCCTTCCTTCGGTACCAAGTTGAAGTGCATCCTACATATCACGGGCTTTACTTGTTAAAAACATTTCGTGCATTCGTGCGTAGGCCAATTGCGCTCAGCCAGTTGACCAAGTGCATTACTTTTGAAGCCGCGAAGCTTTTCACGCAAAGCCTAGGAAAAGTGACGATCCGATGGCTCTTCTCGCATTCGACCAAGAAACAGTCTCTCAAGCGGCAAAACTTGTCCACGTGTGAATATAACCTGTCCATCGTTGTTCAACCATTCAACTAAAAGCCCCTCCAAGGATATTTCGTACAATCGTGACAGCATCGCCTTGTTGCCCCAGTTCATTTATACAGAAATCTGAGAGAGATGAGCGTTTCTTCTTCTTCTTCTTCTTCTTTTTTCCCTCCACCTCCTCATCCTCCTCTGCCTCCTCAAAAACAAAAAGAAAAGGTACATGCTCTCGGCTTAGCAGACAACGGCCTCGGGCAACGGATTCTCGGTGATATGTATGGTCGCGGTCGGCCAGTCTATTTTCTTGCTGCAGATGTGGTTGAGACCCTCGAGCGAGGCGAGCCTGTAGTCGGCCATCTTTAGCGGCGAGAGCGGCGCAACTGCAAACGAAAATTACACATCGACACAATGAGCGAATGTCCTCCGCGTTACCGATAATCTCGGTGCGAGGCGGCAATTGCTTTAATGCGCAGGCTCCTGCATGGTAGAAAGAAGTTGGTGGACAATCGGTCTCAGAAATTGTTATTTAACTGGCGATTAATGTACTGGCTTTCGAGTGATACGTCAAACGGCCGATTATTCCCAGCGGGCCAAATCGCGAAAGTAATAAGCCGTGGGAAATTGATTTTGCCGTGGCCAAAAGATCGAGCGAAGCGCAAAATTAATCTGCTCGTTTACTTTATCTTAATAGGCCGAATGGCAACTGCGGCTAGGTTGTCCAAAATAATGGAGCTATCGGTCACAAATTTTCAAAGAAAATAGAAAAATAAAAGAAATTCATATAAAATCCAATTTGATTCGAGACGAACTTTTTAAAAGCCAGCCAGTATCACTAACTTGTTTCTACCAAAGGCTTTCCAGTTTTTTTTTTTTTTTTTTACTTCTTATTCTTAGCGTCATAAAAAAAAGGAAGAGAAGAAAAAAAGTGAAGAAAGAAGAAAAGAAGGAAAAATAAAACACGATTCTATTTAAATGCAAGCGAAACTTTGCTCAATATACAAACAAAAACTTGAAGAAAAAAAAAAGTTCAATTGCGACGCACTAAATCGTCGCTTCTACCGTCACTTTTATCGCCAAGCATAAGTAATATTAGTATAATAATAATAATAATAGTTTAGCGTCGCGAAGAAAACAGAAAAGAAAAAGGAAAAAGTTTAGTAGAAGCGCTCATGCAAAGTAAAAGAAGTAGAATGCGTGTGTTTAGTGGTCTGTTGTGTATAAGAAATAGCAAGACAATTGTGTGTAAGTCGCGCAATAAATATTAAAATAAACTCTACGCTCTACCCGGTGCAATTATTTTGAATTTTTAAAACGTTCTCTTTTTACCGTTCTTTATAGAAAAAATTTATTTCGCTGAACTCGTTGCGTATGTATATATATATCACACGGGCACACACACAGCCCCATATGCATGTAAATTATTTACATATATTTTATTAATGTGATCCTATCCGCGAATGTTTGAGGGCCGCTATAAAGGTAAGAAAGTTTCATTTATTCGTTTTATTTACTTTTTTTTTTTTTTTTATGATTTTTACAGTCTAAATGTGAATTTTAATTTCATATCTTTGATTGAATGATTTCCAATAATACAATATAAGGGGAAATGATTGGGATCACATATACAAATCACAATACGAGAGGGAGTGGGCTTGGGTGGATATGTGGTTTCTCTTGTATCTCTAAAGATACGTTCGCGTCTCCGTTTTACCATCTGTTGATATCCGAGCATAAATTACGATATCTAGCGTGCTTCAATTTGGATATATTGTATGAGAAATAATAACAAAGTAGCGGACTCGGTCGGTAACGTCACTGGCCTACGATTGACCTTAAATTTTCATAAATTCAAAAGATCCAATTAGTTAACCTTTTTCTGCATACTGAAACTGAACGATGTAGAATATTTTTCGTAAAATTTATAAAAATTAGCGCCAGAAATGATATAAACAATGCTCGTTTACGTTACGTTTGCAATATCTGTAATTTTATATTTCTAAGTTAATTAACTTTACACGACGAAAAATTTCAGTTATCATTTTCAAGTGCAACGTGAATTAACAACATATTCATGTACCATAATCTACCTGAAATTATACCAAAAGTAATACACAAATTATACAGAATAAGGTTAAAGGTTGTATTTTCTTTTATTTTTTTTTTTTTGTTTTGCAAGAGACCACGTGCAAGAAGTGCTAATATCACCATTGCTAAAACACGTAATGACCAAATAACTCAATGGAATTTATTGCTTAAAGTCAATACACTTTTTAACAAAAGTTATATTACAAATAGACAGACACAAAGGCCAGTTACAAGAGAGCACATTATTAAGCTCGAAAACAACATTGATTGAGTATTACAGCAACGATTACGTTATATTAGCTAATTTCATGATAGGCGTCGTAAAACCGAGCTGGAGGTGGCATAAGTAGAGAAAGGTTTTTCAGCGCGTTTATTTACAGAAGATACCTTTTGTTATTGGCGCGATGGTAAATTAATTTAAAGCAGCTTTAATTTATTAGACATGAATCTTGGCGGCTTGTTTGGTATGTTAATAAGTACATTATCTTATTTGCAAATAAAGTATATGTTAGTTACCAATGCAAAATCAACTGACGAGTTTGGGTAGAGAAATTGCACGATAAAATCGTGGAAATGGCATTTAAGTAGATTGCATAAACAGGAAAGAACTTCGGCTTACAGTACAATATAGTTGTAATATTTAATAGTATGTTAGTTGAAGATTATTATTATTACGGTTAGTAGTGTTGATAATCCGTTAGTTACAGAGTGAGTTCGATTGGATCCGATAATTAGCCTCTCACATAATTTAACTTCCCGAAAATAGTTTTGTTATCCGACTTACTTAACGTTTAGACGTGGCCTAATTGACCGACACAGCGCGTTCAACTCCTTTTCCGGCCTCAATTCCTAATTACATTTACCTTCGGGTGTTGTAGGCGTCGTGGGCTTCCCCGGGGATCTCACCACTAAAACGCAGAAGAAACAGAAACACTCGTTTTATTCACAGAATCTTAAGCTCAATGCGAAGACGGCATTCTTATTGTGTAAATTAATTATAAGGTTAAATATACCACATTTCCATCTCTCTCGGCAATAGTAAAGTACTCGGAAATCAAGTACTTGTCCCGCCAATTCATTATATTTCACCTTATCATTAATTCAAGATAATCACTACTACAGATGAATATCCTTCATTACTTTAAACGCGCGTGTTTTTTTTCTTTCTTTTATTTTCTTTTACATATTTTTATTTGCTCTGCTTTTCACAGAATACTTTATTATCTTTGTGCTTCGTCATTATCTCGTTGAAATTATTATTCCCACTGCAGGAATTTCGTAGCAATAATTTAGTAATAATTGGTCATTTTAAAATAACAGAAGATTTCATCTTTCCAAGACAATTTCTTACTTATTTAAGAAACTATTCTTTATAAGTCTAATTATAAATACTTTAGTCTCTTTGCTTCTATATACAGCGCGACATCCGAAAAATAAACAAAACAAAACGCAAGAACAATAAGAGAGAGAGAGAGAGAAAATAAAACAACAAAAGGATAAACAAACAATAAACAAACAACACAACAAAATTCAGAAAACATATGCTTTTAACGAGCGTTGAGGTGACTAAGACAAGAAAAAGCCGAAAGGAATTAAATCACTACAGACTTATTTCAGAATAAGATTTTAATACATACCACTCGATCGATCCGAGACGCGTGGGAAATAAAGGCTCAAGTCGGTGAACAAGAATTTGTTTATTTCTAATTCTATATTTATTATTAAGTGAATTATTTTGAGAGTATGAGGTGACGCATGAATGAAGAGAAAGTAAAATGTACAGCGCTGATGAAATTCAGAGACGAGCAGATTGGTAAAATCTTTTTCTTGTTTTTTAATGTTCGTTTATTTATAATTAATATTAAAATGAGTAAATACTAAACAAATAGAGTTTTATTCAAATAGGGAGTCGAATTTCGGAATGATAATTTGAATCTCTCGTCGAATATTAAATTGGCGATCGGATAAGTGATGCGTGGATCAATAATTGAATTATTCCTTATCACTCTAAAATTCAACCACATTGTTTATTGTTTCATTTATACAAAGCAGAGTTAAACTCATTTCTATCAAAGTGACAATAATGACAAATTGTGAAATCATTAATTACACTAACAATAAGATGAGCTTCTAAGTAACATTGATAAGAATGGGAGAATTAACAATTCTTCGTATCCTACACAAATAGATTAACATTAAACATAATTAAGTAATCGATTTAAAAAAAATTATTCGTTTACTAAAGCGTAACTCATTTGGTATTACGGCTCGTGTACACTTTGTTAATTATAACTATTGCTTCAAATAAGCACAAGAACATACTGATTTCATAGAGGTAAAATAAATGCTCGATGTAAGATTTCGAAAATAGCAATAAAATTCGATCATTGATACGTCTTTAACCGGGCTGATTGTTTGCTGAATTCTCTTACTTGCGTCGATGTACAAGTTTACTGTGATATAGAAGCGTATTATAGTGTACAGTGACAAGTGCGAGTGTGTTTTCTGTGACTAAGAAGCCAAACAGAACAACGAATGCCGTCTCAGACAGCACAAATATATATATACATACATACATACATACATACATACACACATACATACATACATACATACATACATACGTACGTACATAATACATACGTACATACATACAAACATACGTACGTACGTACGAACATATATACATATATACATGCATATATATATATATAAATATAAGTATATATGTATGTGTGTATGTATGTATGTATGTATATATATATACAGTTTCGATGCCAATCGTATTAATATAATAAATCGTTCTTCTGCATTCGTATTGCGGCCTCGATTTCACGCGCAGCTTAATCATTATAATATCTACCGAATGATTCGTAAAATTTAGTTTCCAAACTACTGTATTGTTATGTACGTGCAATCTAAAAATGTCATACTTTAATGTTTATATGTATTTGCGTGTAACTTTCAAGCGCCAAAAAGATTGTTTGCTTGATTGTCTTCTTACAAACATTTATTCTTTTCTTTGCTAAACCACATTTATGAATTTTAATGGTTGAATAGCTTAAAACGAGTCAACTTTTGAAAAATTTCATGTCAAATCAAATCAGTACTAAGTAAACGACAAGATTTAGATTTGGAACAAATAGTCTCGAATTTATCACTTACTATCATTACCACTATCACTATTATCATTATGATTATCATTATCATTATCATTATCATTATTATTAAGGTTGTTGCTGTTGTTGTTGTTGTTGTTGTTGTTGATGATGTTATTGCTATTGTTATGCGGTAATTATTTTCAAAAATCAACTCATTGCGGTAGATTTTCTTTTATAGAAAAAGTAGGTACAAACAAACGTGAAAATCAAAAGATTATGCTTAAGTTCATGGAGATTTAGGTTGCTTCGTACATCCACACGATATCCAAATAAAATATCTAATGGCGAGAAAAATTTAGAAAATAGAAGAATAGATACGCGCGTAATAATTTAATTAACCATTTCTTTATTGTTCAACATTGATAAATATTTCATACGCATCATGCCACTTCGTCTTATCTAGAAACTACGACCGTAGGCCAATAAGAGATCGATTGAATAGAAATTTATGCCAATTGATAGAAATATCTTTAAATTTCTCGAATAATTTTGCCTTTCCCCACAAGCATCGCGCTATTCCCAATGCCAGGACTATTTTTATTTTTCTTTCAGCTAATTTAATCTGCCACCACATCCTCCATCGAGCACAACATCAAATCACTCTTTAGCCGTTCAGTTGGCGTCCCAATGTAAGAATAAAACTGCCACCGGGAATACGCTCCACCCTCTCACCCTAATATCGCTTCTCTTCCTTCTCTCATCCATCATTATTATTATTATTATTATCTCCTCAATTATTATCCGTCAATCCGTAATGTCAATTGAATTTCGCGATCCCATGCAGACTCTCGTGGTGTATGCAATATTTCTTTCACTTAACAATTTTTGACACGAATTTGCAAATTTTACGTGATGAGATTCGTGATGATAATATATTCGATTCTTAGACAACTTGCTTTCTCTAATCTTTCGTTTATCGCTCTTCGGCCGCTCACTTACCATATCCTTCACCCTGAAGAAACAGCCGAAAGGCTTCGCTTACTTTGCCAGGTTGCTCTTCTAATACCATCCCGCAATCCGAGATCTGAAATAGAGAGAGAGAGAGAGAAGTTGATTTGTTGCTATGATGATTGAATGAGTCTTGGTTGCAGTCGCTATCTCTGCTTAATATTCACTTAATATTGTGAACGAGATTTTTGTCAATACGGACGGGGACAGGCTCTCGATTATGGATTATCGATTGTTCAGCCAAATTATCTGTAGTTACACGGGGCATGTGCGCAGGCATCGATAATTATTGATTATTCGTTTGGATAATTCATATTGAGTCGAGTTTTGCACGAAAGGCCAAATTTCAATCGACTATTAATTGAATTTTCGTAATGTTACTCGATAAAATCGCTAAAGCTTGAATTGCCGATTAATGATTTTTGCAGAAATGAAATTCAACGCAGAGGTATGACAAAGCAATTATCCGAATGCGCACGCTAATTAATTACTTTCAAACTACATCCCAATCAAAAGTGATTAAATCCAATTCAATTACAATGCTATTCAACAATTGCATTGTCGTCGTTATTGTTATTGTTATTGTTATTATTATTGTCGTTGCTGTTGGTGTTGCTGCTATTCCGTGGTGCGATATAAAAGTTATAAATGAAAAGTGCGTGGAATGCTCATAGTTCCGAGTGAAAAATGTAACGTTAGAGAGACGTAGCCGTTAAAGCACCAGAATATCCGATTAAAATTGATAGCCTCAAAATCCAATTTTCCAAAAGTATACACAATACACAATGATGCGCGTGTGTAATGCCATTGTAAGCCCTCGATTCGAATTATTATTGTAAAGAGGGAGGAGGGCTTTTAATAATATTGGAATGGAATCGAAAGCGCGAGCAGCCGACAACAACAATAATAATAATGACACGCGGCCTTCGATATATCGTATGTCACTAATTGCGCGCAGTCGAGTGATTCAAAGTAAGAGCAGCGGAGCAAGTCCCGGGAGCTTCAATAATTTTGCCGGGAGGTAATAGCGTGGGCAGCAGCAGCAACGTCATCATCGGCGGGCGCGCGCGCGCGCGTAAGATAATTTCCGGGGCAAAAGGAGAGGGGAGGGAGGCTGCTCACCTTCATCCAGGAGCTGTTGGTGGGATCGAGTCGGCCGTTGAGCGTGACGGTGTCGTCCACGTGGGGGCTCAAGGACCCCGTGATGTTCATGACCGGGACGGCGAGGGTCGAGCCGTCCCTTTTGCGCGTCGGGTCGAGCTCCCGGGCGATGTTGAGGTCGGTGCGACGCACGTAGCTGTCGATGAAGAGGGCGAGGTTCGTCGGGTTGACTCGGCGCTCGAAGTAGTTCTTGTAGACTTGGACGAGGTCGTGGTTCCTCTCCTCGGTACCCTGGAAACTCGAGTTAGTCAGTTTGCTGTTGGGGACGCGCGACTCCGATCTCTCAAAGTGGAATGGTAGTAGTGGTGTCACTTTCATGTAGTTTGTACCAATTAGGTTGATCTATTGTTTTGAGTTTGGCATGGGACATTGTGGAATAATGACGTTGCGCGACGATATTTAATATGATGATGTAATGATATTGCCGTCCTATGTTAATTGAATGTAATTTAGTGGATGTCCAATACCAGAGATGCAAATCTCTGTTTGATTGTAAGGAGCGAATTATTTTTGTCTGCTGAGAGGAATTTATGGGAATTATGTGTTTCAATTAGATATTGCTGTTGATTTGATTGCGTGGAGAATGTTCATTAAAATTGAATAATATTCCGTATAATATGCGAGCGTTTAATTGAAAAAGTCCATTACTTCAAGTCTAATAATAATCATCTTGACGTTATTTATAATTTTAAAACGTGGACAATTCATAATTTCCTTGCGAATTTCAGTAAATGCGATATGTGCGCTACGATTGGATAAGTTTAATTAAAATTTGATGAAGAAAGTAAGAAAGAAAGGAAAAAAAAATCAAATACAAAAGTGATTTTTAATTGAAGTAGAGTAGAATGCAATGAGTCGCAATATGAAATCGTCAATTGAAAATTCCATATTACATACTTTACTATATATTTCAATCAATACTTTTAATACTTTTCGTCGACATCTGGCTATAATCAATGATTAATAATTTTTAATTATAATCCACTTTTCAAAAATTGCTTTCTATTAATAATAAATGACAATTATTATGGCGAAAATAAGCTGCCTCGATGCATTACTCATAAATATTTTACGAATTACGAATATGTTTTAATACTTTTGCACGTAATATGTGTAGGGATAGGCCATTCCATGTAGTTGTAGGTAATTTATGCAGTAGAAATGCTTGATGCGTGGGATATGATTTGAATGAAGAATTTAAAGTTTGCCGAATGTGAAAGGGCTTTACGATCACAAAAGCCATGACGCACCAAATGTGAAAATGTGAAAATTTTTTTCAACTCTTTACCTAATTCTCTCCATTTGAAATTCCTCCACTGCCAAACAAGCCTTTTCGTAATGACAAAGAGTAGCGTGGAGTAAGATCTGCCCGTAAATGACACTCGAGGGCTACCTACTCGACTGTCATTAGCTTATTAAATCAAGTGGCAAAAAAAAAAAAGCTGCTTTCACCTCGAGTACGTCAACCTCTATCTCACTCCACTCCACTATTGCGGATAGATTATGCGCGCGCAATTATTGCCAGGGGAAAGATGACAGCTGAGGAATATACTCCCGGGGGAGTTGCCGGTGATCCGTTAATCCAATTTTCCAGAGTTCGCGTCAATTGGCGCGGCCGGCAAAAGTCGATAATTCGCCCAACTCCAGCTGTAAACTCGCTCGATGACGATGAGCTTTCACGCGCGTTTCGCGACTCAGTCGAGCGAATTATCTCGCGCTTCGAAAGCTCCGCCATTCATCTCCTTAAACACGCGTGCGCGCTCGTTCCACGATAAGCCTACGCTCCTCCTACGCAACGGTTCTCAATTAATTCAGGGCAGCGTCCTCGACCCGCTTATTTTTTCATCGCCACCCCTCCCCCCCTAATTCATGTAACTTGAGCCGGAGGATGAGTTGAACGAATTGACGCGGTGGCTAGCACCCGGGGAAATCCCTTCGGTATTATTGCTACCGTAGCTACTACGGGCAATGCCGTAAAGCCTAAATCTTGTAAAAAAAAAAAAGTAGGAGATTGCGTTATAGATTGCGATAATCGATCGACTGCTACTTGCGAGAGCTTATAAATGACATTGGCTCACGCGGCAATAGATTTGGCTCGGCTCGGGTGGTATATGTCATGTCGGGATAATATCATTAAACGTGTCATGAAATGCTCGAGTGGCAGATTAAGGCCAGATAAACAAAAGCCAATGGCTCACCCTGCCAAAGTGGTGCCACATGAGGTAATCGAGAACACCTTGAGTCATGCCCTGGGAGCGCAGGTGTCGGCAGTTGAGCTTCTGATAACCCCATTCGATCCAGCCGGCCTGCGTGGACACGCAATTGATGAGGCAGAGGGCATTGACCTTCTCGGGATGCGCCAGGGCGAATCGAGCGAGGATGTTGGCGCCCGCCCCGACTCCGAAGCCGATCACCGATCTCAGTCCGAAGTGGCCGACGACGAACAGCAACTGCTCGGCCAGCTCTTCCATCGTCGGGTAGATGTATCTGTGTGCGAAAAGGCTTTACACGCTGTGCTTGCGGAATACTCTATGTCTGCCTCTCAACTCCTCAACATCTTTATTTCAACGTCTCGACAGCTCATCATTTTCACGAGGCACCATACATCGACTCATTTCGTTCCCAATGGATGGTGACGGTGGTGAATTATGGGTGGGGGGAGTGGGGGAGGCTCATTGATTTTGAGGTGGGGAGTGGAGCTTCGTTCGCGATTTTCAATGCAAATACCAATTGCGTTGGTTAGTGCTCGTCGTGTTCTTTCTTAAAATATCGATACGCTCGAATATTAGCGATTAATGCACTTGGCAAATATGTTTGTGGCAATTGTACAATGGCAAATAAAATAGGCACTTATAATTAATAAGTTGTAAACGCACTCTAATTGTGTGCCTCAAGAATTATCATACTTGGAGAGATAATTGACTTTGCCTTAATCATAATGATCGAGTTGAATATTGAATGTAAGCCAATAGTTGCTTGGCATCGCTATTACCAGCCGTCCGACTTTCACTGCTAAATAATAGCCAATTGGATAACTCGTGTATTATCACAAAGTATACCGATCATGTAATATACGTAAGAGTTACATAAATACGTTTATAAATATCTGTAGCGTTGTAATGGATCCTCGCCACTAATGTTGATTTATGATAGTACGCATCGAGCACACTTTATGCAATACGCTTTTATTACATTACGCGACTTTAGCATTTATTAATGATTATCTTGATGATTAGAGTTCATTAATAATAATTATGAATGGTTGGAAATGGTGCAATGTTCTTGTTTATCAGCGACTACTACTTGACCGAAATTTTTCAACGATAAATCCCTTCCAAGTATTTGGGTATTGTTAGGAGTGGCAAAAGCATTAATGCAAATACCTGAATTGCTCAATCAATGCTAAAAACTTTTCGAGATTATCAGGACTTTTACGCGAAGGCGCATTACATTTGGCATCTACGAAGAAAAATGCATAGGTTGGGCATTTTTTAAATCACGCGACGTCAAATGAGGTAGCCATTCTTTATTTTTTTTTTTTTTTTGCTCCAGTGGTTTTTCCAGTTTGGTGTGATTTTAGCAAGAAATTACACGTATAATAGAAAATCTTTGTAAGGTAGAAATCAAATGAAAAAAAAACCCTCTTAAGATCATTTGAGCGTATGACCGAGTTGAGTGGCGATAAAATAAAATATTTTATATGATCGTTATAACAGATGTGTTTTTATGATCACTAATGCCTCTCGAATCATTATCCGTCATTCGATATACATATACACACACACACACACATATATATATATATATAGTATCAAAAACAAAGTTGTACAATTTTCGAAAAACTAAAAGTAGTACATTATAATCCTTTTTTCAATACGATCGAACAATTGAATTGTACTGGAAAAATTGAAAATTCATAATAGTCGGTATGTAATCATTTTTATCAATTAATTATGGTAATTGAAGCACGAGAGGAGGAATAGCGTGCATTTTAAATAACATTTATATAAGCAGAGCCATATTATATTTATATAATGGGCTTGAATCTCTTTCGAGCAATTCATTCGATTCATTGGTACACTAACGACAATGAATACTGCAATTTCATAGTAATTACTCGTGATCGTTATGTGCTAAGGCATTTGATAGAAAATGTCAGAACTTTAATGCTTCGAATATCCCATTTATATAAGAAGTGAGAAAAATTTTTCATTAAATATTGGATTTTTTAAAAAGCGCCGTTGAAATTATTTTCTCAAAAGTCTGCATTATTAATGTTATTAATCATTATTTAAAATACAATTTAACCTAAAAGTTATTGTTTAATTAGCATTTCAGAAGGTCCGCACATCGTACAACTATTCTAAAAAAGCAAGCTCGAGTCTTTGTAATAAAATAAGTTGGTAGAATAAACTACGCTGGTTGGCGGAAAAATTTTCGTTAGCTCGTAAAGAGGGAGGAACAATACGCGAAGATAATTGAAGGGGAAATATGCGCTAGTAAAATATGTTCGCTGGCCGCCAATTTGCCAATGTAAATGTTTTCAATGTACTTGCCTCGCATACGCGCTGATTAAATTCTCCAGCATTGCGTTTGTTCGGATTTCGGCTTAGCAATATTTATAATTATAAACTTAGTGGCGATATATTTGCAATCACTGAATTTTGAGGTTACAAATGTACGCAATCATGTTGTATTTTTCAATTTCGCGTATTAATAATAGAAGTGCAAGCAAGGTAATTGAAATTTTCGCACAAAATGGGATTGCACGCGTAACCGGCTTGCAGAGATTTATTGAAATGAAAGGGGGGGAAGGGAGGGGTATTAATCGGTATTTATTGTATTTTGGCGTTGAGGGATCTCTTCCTTAATCATTTACCACGTTAAATTGGTCAAATATCACGTTAAATGCCCAAGGTATAGCGCTCGGCATCTTTCCTGAATAATCATTGAAAAGCGAATCGAAATGATCAATGAAATTCAGTTATTTATTTGGAAATTCTTTTGATTTGCCAGTAAAAAAAATGATGAATTTGGCACGCGATTCCGAGCAGCAGCAGAGTTTAGCATGCAAATCTGCAATGCGGTTGAAGGAAATTTTTTGAGTTACTTTTGCGCCCGAAGGAAAAACATGCACTGCAATGATTTTTTTTAAAGCTTATTTATAATAATAAAATGTTATCGTACGTTTTGCGATACTTTTTCGCGAAGCTCTTACCGTATGTAAAAGTAGAATGTAAAAGTGAGATCATATATTTTCAGACGCGACTTTGATTTAAATGACTTTTTGTTCAAAAAAAAAAAAAACTTGGATGTTTAATGCTGTTTGCAAACGAACGTGTAATAAAATAGAGAAGAAGGCAATTTAGTGGCTGTAATATTAATGGGAAGGTCCTTTTCAAGAATTTTGTAATTTCGAATTAAAATTATTAACAATGCATAAAATGGAGAATTAACAATCTTAAAGCTCGCATTGGTTTTACATTCAATGATTATTGACATTCAAACAATTTACTGCAATCGTAGAGAAGAGTATTTTATTTAAGCCTATATGCTTAGCGAATATTTTACAACCACTTGCAATTGCGTTGAAAATTTATTTCGTTTCAATTTAATTCTTTCTCACCGGAGAAATGCCTCTCGCGCCTTGTAATTTCAAATTCGGTTCCCCAACGAAGATAGTCTCATCTCATTAAGACGAAAAGCCATTAAAGGCTACCTCATTTTCAACATGGGAAGCACATTGTAACGTATTATTGTAATGCGTCAGACGCTGTCACGTCAATCGTAAATTGAATACGCAGCGCACACGAGAGCGCAAACCGTCACGGATATGCGCGCGCACGTTGCCGCCGTGCCTCTACTGTACTCGCAATTAAAATTATCTCGTTAATATGATAGCAGTGGCTTTGATTACGACAGGATTAAAAGTAGCGCGATACAATCCGATACAATCTGATTGAACATAAACATTCAAATCTCTTATGGTTAACAATTATTTTGCGATAAGTCGAGGCTCGAGTGGCTGGTATTGGTAATTTACAAAATATGCGTGTAATTTCAAGGAGTTGTTCAGTTGGAATATTCATTTCGCGAATTTGATTTATGGCTTTACAAAGTGAGGCTGGAAGTATAAGTCGCATTATGAAATATAACGCTCTTCCAGCCGGCTTATAATTTTTCTTGTCCAACTATTTCACAATTTACTGTCTTGTTTGTTTTCTCATTACATTTTTATGCATAATATACGCGCCAAATGAAAATATTGCGCTATTGTGTTTCGAGATTTGATGCTATGACGTTACGTTTCTTGACATAAATAGATTAAAACAAACATTAATATCGTATACAGTGTTGGCTTATCTTTCGGCGGAAATGTTTTTCGCGAAATTTTAAAGCTGCTCTCCACATTTAGAGTGTTGGATCGAGCGAATTTCGCAGAGTCCGTGCAATACGTCTGAATATGAATTGTACAATTAATTTGAAGGGAGGAAGGGAGCCTCGCGATATCGAAATACACTTGATAAATAAGCTGTCTCGAATCTCGGTATAAATTGAAAAGGTTTGACTTACTCCTCGGCTAATGTCGCAGCGCCCTCCTCTTGACCTGGAGCATTAACATGATAGACGCAGAAGTTTTCGAGAAGAACTCGCATATCGATGTAGTTGAAGAATCCCTGGAAGCTCGAGATATCTGAAAAAAATGTCAAGTCCCCGCATTGAAACGCATGGATTTGTATTCCATAGAGGAGGTCTAGGGCTCGATGAAGTGTCGATCATTATTTATCTCCTCTCATCAGATAGATCAAAGCATCTCAAGATATTTATACGAACGTTAAAGAATGTTTTAAGGATTTATGCTATTGGTTTATCTTACATTTATTCATTTGCGTAGGATTTATGTGTTGTATACTGCCTGCTTACGTTCAATTTATTAGGAGAAGAAACTTGTAAAATAATTTACGAACGAGTGTTTATGGGAGTAGATAGCAAGTCATTTTTATGAGATATCGATTGATTTTTCACGAATTAAATGTTCTAAAGATGAGGGTACATTACGAGCACAACAGTGCCCCCCCCCCGATACTCAAAATCTTCTACAAATTTCATGGGAATTGGAGCACATCTCATTAGTACCTTCATTTATGTCATACTTTCTTTTTTAACAATAATTTCTGCCGCACATACGCATACATCAACATAGTTACATTAACAATTATTATTAACAGCATTACATTAACAATCTTCAATCATTAGCGATAATTGGTGGGTTTTGATGAAATATTTTGTAATGATTCGTGTGAAAATTTGACCTAAAGTCGGAAGGAAAATGGCCGAAATGAGCATTTTTTAGAAATAGAAAGCAGGAGATAGTTGGAAAATCTCGAAATCATAGATAATTCGATTAGGCTAAGGAAGTGTTTGGGGGTGACTTGGATCGCATCCAAATTCCCATCGCAATTTAATTATTATATTTAGCCTCGGCACAATGGCATGATATATCGATTTTATTGTCACGGAATTGAGATAATAAATATTTTATTCCAATGGGCGAGATAATATTCTTCGACGTACGAAAATGTAAATTAATTCTAATTTCACGCTCAATTTATCGCCCACTTACCCTAGCCTCCTTCGCTATCATAAAATTTCATAAGCTAATGCGAAAAATTTATACGTAAAAATACTCGCGTTAATCATAGCATATTAGTACATTTAATGGGAAATGAAAAAAGATTCTCTCAGCTTGGAATAAAATTAATAAAAAATAAAAATTGTGCTATAGTTGTGTCATCATTCACAGTGAGCTCCCGTTCAAACTAATTAAATTTAATGCTTAATATAATGGGATAGTCGTACTCTCTCATAATTTACATCCAAGAAATTTTAGTAATTCAGTGCACATAGTAGAAGGAAAAAGTTTTGTAAAAAATTTTTTCCATCAACAGTGGTCCAAGTACTTGGAGAACAAATATTAAATATAAAAGAATGAATTCAAATTTTACTGTAAATGAACTCATTTGACTTTTTACAATTTTATATTTTTATGCAATTTAAATTGACACTTATTTATTGTACTCGGTAAAGATTTCAATAAAAGATTCAATAAAATTTCATTTACTAATATTATTTTTCTTTTACACTGCCGATTATTAAGTGAATTCTAGTCAACGGGCCATTAAACGGGCCATACATCAACATAAATGAACTAAATAAATATTTACAGGGGCGAAAGCTTATTAACAAGTGGTTCCGAGAATATAAATAACCCGCGCGAAAAATTTTACAACTCAGATTTTATATAATGTACTTGTAGCAAATGTATGTATTACATTTACGAATTACAACTGTATGAGACATTTGCGATCAAACATAAATTGCCAATTAATGAATAATGGCCACTTGTAATATAAAACAAGTATATGTAAAAAGAATTTGTGTTTATTTGCAACAACTTATTTTATATCCATCATTTCTCATTATATAAACACTTTGTTACATAATAGCACTTTCTTTCTAAAATAATACAAGTATTTGTACTTTTGTCTGCTTGTGTTTGTTAGCTTTTCAAACACAATTAAAGTAGTCTTATGATTAAGAAGATTATGGAAAAACGTTGAAAAATATTCTGGTTAAATGATAAGCTTTTAAACGGAAGAAGGCAAATGTACATTTGATAAATTTCATCATAAAGTGAAAATGATTTTTTTATTAAGTGGCAGGCAAGAGGACTTTTACACTTTGCACGAGTCCCATCAATACATTTACTGGCCCCATCAATTGTTTGGCCGATCCACCATTCGTACGAAAACTCGGAAATATGGAGCAACGAATGTGCCTCCAACAGCTCCCCCAAGCTATCTCAGATTATTAGCATTGGATCGAGATAATATTGGATCGGGCTTGCAGATGTGGCGAGTGGTGCTTAATTTTTAAAGTTACTCACAGTTAAGGCCCAGGTCGTGGTAGGTGATAATAGCAGGCTTGGCCCGATTGCCTTGGACGGCGACGAGTAACGAGCCTTTATCCGTCTCAACGCGCTCCTCGTGCACCGAGCCGTCGTCCCTCGTCAAGTACCTCAGTGCCGGGAACTGCAGCTGGATATTCTTCAGCTCGATGTCATCCATACTGTCAGACGGCATCGCGCTGCCACAAGAAAATAAACGTTCCGAGGTTAGGTGGAGTGTTGACAGGAGTCATCATTGGGTCCTTTGGAAGGGCCGTCCTTAACATTTGGACGCTTGCTTGTTTTAGCTTAATATGGTGGCTTAGGGAATGACGCGAGGCTTGGAATAAAAATATTGTCGTATGTGTTATATACTTGGGGCACTTGTCGGCCTCCTAGTGGCGCAATTAGTCCCGAGTCTTTGGTTATTACTCTGTTTATCCAAAGTTTTCAACGCCGTTCAAAGAGGGAGGGAGATTGCGATTTTATCAATTATGTTGTGATTTTGTCATAAAAATGACCGATCGCATTATGAGGCTTTCGGAGCATCAAACGATTGGATCTTATTATTTACGTGAACCGTGTGTTTGGTAAAAAATTGTATTCAAGTATGCATTTGTAAATACGAGTCCATAAACTCATGAAAAAAAAAACCCTAAAAAAAAAGGGTATAATGATAATGGCATTTGTACAAACTTTGTTCTACGTGATTTAAAATGATAGGACGTTAAAATTTTCCTTTCTTTCAAATAGAACGTGCAATGTCCATTAAAACTTATTCCTATAAATATCCATGCCAATCACCAAGTTTCCATAAGAAATGAAAGAGCAAGCACTCCATGGTATTCCACGTTTCTTTGAAAAGATTAAAAGAAAAGATTACAAGCACTTTGATATGAGAAATTCATTACATAAGTATAAAGTTGCTAAAATCTCAAAAGTCATTAAAATGAAGGTGAAATAGTATTTGAAATATTATTTTCGTGAATTCGTAATTATCGTTCAGAAGTAAATGGACTGCTTTTAATATTTTACACTGCAAAGGCGGAAGTGCATTTTTGAAGTTGTTTTACCCAATTAGCAACTATTGTAAAACATAAAAATTACAGTTTAATTTCAATTCTTTCGTTGGAAATATTTTCAATTAATTGTTTAAATTTTCACTCCCACCAATAATTCTCAACCATTAAAAGTTGGTTAACTTAATAATTTTAACAATATTAGCTCGGCGCGAAAATTGTAATGTAAGCATCCACTGCGAGGTATTACCAAGGATAAGAATTTATGCACAAACGAGTAGACAAAGATCTCGTTAAAGTCGTGGTTGCACAGGCATAAATCTCACGATGGATATTCAACTAACACGCGACCAGTATAGTCGCATATAAATCGTTTGCAGCCGACTATTTTATTATATGACAAGAAGTTCACATGTAAGCAGCTACGAATCTATCTTCGAAGTGGAAAAAAAAACATATATTCTCTATATTTCAAATTTAATTTTATGCACTTTTCACGCTCAAATGTAAGAGAATCGAGCCAAAGACTCATAAATTCAGAGAACATCGAGGATGAGACATATTATATCACGCAAAAGACGATTCTTCGTCAATGTCTTTTCAGATTTTCAATCGACTCCTTGAAATTCGAGTGTATTAAGGTGTGGACAGCATTTTCATTACGTCTATATAAATGTAATATCGCCAGCACATTCGTAATCAATACTATTTAGATAAAGTTTAAATATTTTCCAACTACTTCAGACTTCATTATGATTGATAATTACGATACGCTTATCGTACATCATTTTTAATGAGCCACCAGCAGTCACGCAATTTTTCAGGAAATAATGTATATTCTCTCATTATTCTCTTTAAAATATGCGTATATGAATATAAATATACGTATCGCCGTTAAAATATTAGATATAAAATGGGCAAATAATATAGAAATTTTTCGTAGGAACGTAAATTTTTAAACAGGAAATAATTTTGCTATTATATATTTTGAATTATAAATTTAGAAATATTCGTTAATATATATATATATATATATATATATATATATATATATATAAGCAAAAAATGCTAGAATTACTTCTTTAGTACTACAAGAAAAATTGAATGAAACTTTGATTGTACGTGCAAACAGGGTAGTTTACATTAAAACGTGTTATCTACATAATAAATCCATATTCGACATTATTAAACACAAAATAATCAATAATTGGAAAAGAAAATAAAAATTTCGAATTTTCATGCAATACATAAATGTCATTAATACAGAAATATAAAACAATATATAGTTGCTTAAGATTCTTAAGGCCGTCCAAGTATCTTTTTGCAGTAAGTAAAAGAAAATTTAACTATGCATAAAGTTGAATAAAGTCGAATAAAAATGAAGTTACACTCGAACAGAATAGAATCCATAATCCCGTCGTCGATGAATCTGTTCTCTCTCTTTTGGCTTTCTCTCGCGTCAGTGCCATAATGCCTTTAGTGAGCTCGATCGCTTAGTTTCGGCACGAGCGGAAATCACATTTGTACGTCAACATCGTGTAATGGAACAAATGTATCTTCGCCTCTGTCCGACGTCATCTCAATTATAATGCGCGGCCATTATAATCGATCCTACTGGTGGCGAGCAAATTTGATTATTTCGTGGAAGCTTTGGAATGGTGGCGAAAAGTCGCGAGTAGTGGTGGTGGGGTGGGGGGAGTTCAACGACCGTCTCAAAACTTTCACGCGATGGGAAGAAAAGTGCCCGTAAAATTGCTATACTAGACGATTCAACACGAACTGTCGAATAGTAGAAATCCTCGAGAGTTTATAGCCCTCTACTATTGAAGGATAGACGATTTCATATGTAGAGTTCGGGATTCAGAGATTTATGGACGAGTTAGATAACGGACGAGGGACGATTGAGGACAAATCGATCGTGTTTATGAAGAGCTTTTATTGATCGCTCGTATAAGAGCGAATAAAAGATGTGATGCATTTGCTGGAGTTTGTGTTCTCTCTCTACATATCGTGCTTATTGCGGAATAAAAGAGGCGGAAAAAGCTCACGATTTGATCTCGAGAGCTGAAATAACTTTTAATTACTTGTTGGCGTGAGGCTTTAACGTCGTAAGCGGCCCCTCACACATATTATAATGTGAATAACTATTTACATATGGAATCAGAATTATAGAGAATCTCAGCAGAAGACTATGACAATATTTCTATACCGAAGTTTATCATTTCAAGTAAATGTGCTCCGAGGCACGCAGTTTATCACACACATAACTGCACCGATTTAATGGAAAAAGTGGACAAGTTTGCCGATAGTTCAAACAATTACTCGCGAATACTTGGTTTCATAACTCTATATTTATTTTAGTAAATTCGTACGAGTTATACAAGCAATGCTGTACGTAAAAAGTGATGCTTTCAAATCTCCTTTATAAACATTCGACATTTCGCCGGGATAAAATAACAAGACCAAAATTCTGGATTCTTGTGCTTTTCAAAAGTTACAGTACTTAATTGCGTTATTTCAGCGTCGTAATAAAATTTGTGCCACTCGTCGGCGTTACAATATTTTAACAAAAAAAAAAAGAAAAAAAAATCAAGCATGTAGCAAGTACTTTACAACGATAAAAAAAACTCATCACGTACGCTTTCCCAAGTTCCAAAGCAACATAAACAATTGGCTAGTACATCTGAATTTATAATTACTTAATACTCATTCATTTCCTGCTTGGACAATGCGCCACCCCCGCTTGACTTTAAATCAGGAAAAAGAACATTACATAAAACAGGAAAGAAAATCAGGATAAGGAACATAATCAAGTAGCGACACACTCGGCAAACTTGCCCCGAGCACAGAGTCGTGCAATAGTTCACCAAGAGAGCAAAAAAAAGTCAAGCTACTCGTCTAAGTTCGTGGAATTAACGGCGATTGAAGGTCTGCGACCCCAAAGCGGTCGCGTGCTTCGTGCGCGAGGATTAAAGCGCGAGGATCGCCGGTGCCAAGGGTCAGGAAGGTCGCGTAATGGGTAATGGGGCCGGGGATCCCCAGGTACGTCTGCTCCCAAGTCCACGTAAAATAGCGGGACTCGTGGGTTTATTCATGGGAGCCGATGGTGACGGCGGCGGCGGCGGCGGCGACGTCGGCTACGTGGTTGTTGGTGTCGCGTTTTTGTGTCCGAGGATCGATCGGTCGAGGCCACGCCCCGACGAAACCAGACGGAGCCTGCGATCGCGTAGGGGCAGGATGCAGCAGCTTTTTCCTCCCTCTTGTGACCCAGACTGCTCCATCGGGGGTGGGGGGGAAGGGAGGCATGTATGAGCGTATATATGTTGCACGAGTAATTCATTCGGGAAATTCATACTCGAGAGAGCGCTCTCTCTCTCTCTCTCTCTCAACATTTGCATCGTCTGCATCGGATGTGGAAGGAAGTAAATATGGCAAGATGAATATCGGCTTCGAGCGTCAAACGATGTTGACGTGAGAAGGTAATGCAAGACAATTTTGCAGCGGGAGAGAAATTCGGTTTGACAGCCGAGTGATGATATGCGTCGATTTCGCGATTGTATACACGATGGCTTTTACGTATTGTAGCTCTATATCCGCTTCCTTTTGTCCTTTAATTTCTATATTTTGAATAAAATAATGCATTACGTGTGAGCAAGGAGCAAGGATAATATGGTCGCTTGACCTTGGCCACCTTTCTCCAAAAGCTCTACACTTAATTAATTCATGAATATCATATTCCTCAAATAAAGCCTTTATTCTGATTTAATTTATACGCTTTTTTTTCTTCTTTCGTTGCATCTGTTTAGCACTAGTTTCTATGTTTTTTTTGTGCTTAAATTTTCCTTGAATCAACAGAAAGTGCAATTTTCGTAAAAACTGTTGTCGTGATATAATTTCGTCGTAAAAAAGTCGATATCGTGCCAATTTAAAATTATATTTATTAAATTCAAGGACTTTATTTTAATCAGCGGCTATTTCACGTGAAATAGACATTCAAATGTCAGGTCAGGTTTTATCGAATGTTTCCACATTAATGAGATATAGGGAGTACTTGGTTTAATTATCGGGAAAATTTTTAAGAAGCATAGTAGAGCATTGCATATCGTAAAGTTTAATTATGTTTTCAACGACATTTTTTCGCTCTACTTAGTAAAATTAATATTAACAAATGCTTCAGAAACTCTTAAAAGTATCAAAAATGTTGATATTTAATTTGTACGAAGGATGCCTATTTTTCACATTATTGCTCTCCGGAACAATTTCACACGCTCAAAGCTAAAAGATCTTGTGTCAGCAACTTAATTGATTTGTTTGCTTTTAGCATTATTTTCTTTCTTTTTTTTTTTAGAAAATTTGATCATCCTATCTGAAACTTCAGCTTGAAAATTTAGCTCGCAATATATTATAGAATACGTCGCATTATACACATTTCTTTTTATATTCTGGGCATTTGCGTTATGACCTAATTACTTATATGTCAAGAGGTTACTCTAAAAGTCGGATCCTTAAACAGGATAATATTCGCATTAAAATTTCAAATCCACCATCTGCTTATAAATATTAAATATTGTATTGCCAAGGTACTTTTATAATCAGTACTTCTAATACATTATTTTCTTAAACTGTTGTTCAACAAATAGCGGCAAATCGCTCATAAATTTAAAAGCCAAAATGCTTCAGCGACGGATCAAGAGGCAAGAAATGATTATAATTAGATTCTCCTTCAATTTCCATGCAATGCACAAGTTTTTCCCGCAAAATAATTCTTACGCCGAAGCGATGAAATTTAAATCACTTTCGTGCTATTCTATACAAAATGAATAATTCCAGTAATTCCAATTATCTACCTCACCCCATTACCAAACAAGCATTTTTCACTTCACTCCAACATTCACAAGCTCTTCAAAGCATAAAGAAGCTCGCAACAGGATAAAGGAAAAATTAATATCTGGCCGAGAGAGAGATAGTGAGGTCGGTAATGTAGACATCCACCGTCGGCAATCAATCAATCACCCGAACTCGCACTACATCCTTCTCGATCATTCGATTCAATTCTCAGCTCAACTTGTTCTACGCGCAATCGATCCTCACCGCCATAATCTTCTGCCGGCTACTTCGTGTCGGCGATGGTCTCGAGATTTTATGACTCGGCCTCCTTTCATTGTTTCTCCGAACGAGTGCATTAGACGGATATTTGGCGATCACTATTGGCGTTCGGAACTCCTGGCGATTTTCAATGTTCGCCTCGTGTTTGAGCTCGACCGTGCCTTATCTATCTTTTATGCTGTGTTGTAAAATTGTTTGAAAGACAATTGCCGCTAATTGAGTGGCAGGGGTAATTGGTGTTTGGTAAATCTTGACGAATGGAAGTTCGGAGAATGCGTGAGACGATAGGATGGGCGTTAATGAGATAAATAAGAGGCTTTGTAATCGAGATGTTGTTGCTATTTATTCAGCAAAATAGCTGTCCGCTGCTATCGGAACACGTGATTTCGTGTGAATTCAAAAGATTGAAGATTTTCGCATCAGTGCTCGATTGTTCAATTTAATGAGAATTCCACAGTCCTCGAAGCTAAATACAATTTTGCGAGAGTCAATCGAAATTTGTCTCGTGTTTTTGTAACATAATAAATACTCTCATTTTTTTTTCCATCTGAAGACATATCGTAATACAGTCCTCTTTTCTTTTTTTTTTTAATAATATCGCGAGTTATTTTGCAGAAATAAAATATACATTAAACAATATTATTGGTGGAAAGATAAATAGGCCAAAAATTTAAACGTTATCCTGCAATTAATTAATTATTCATTTATTGGATATTGTATGTGTTTATAAATAGATGATTAATTTTTTGGAAGATATTTTGGCCAAGTTATCATTTATTGTTTTACTAGATTTTCTTTTAATGATTTATCAAACGCATGAAGCAATGAATTTATTAAATAACAATTAGACGCAAATATAAGAAGCTCGAGCATATTATGTTTATATAAGTCAAATTAGCATCTACGAAGTTACATTGTCGTGTATAAGGATCGTCTATTATTATAAATTAATCCCTCCACTAAATGAGGATTTTATAAGTTTTCTGAAAAAAAAACAAAAGTTTCGCTTTCCAACTTACGAAATATGTCGAGGACTCTGATACTTCTCTGATAATGCAATCAATTTTTATGGCTTACCAATTTCAAAAACTACACAAGAAAATCTTTACTTTAAACAACTAAATTTTGCTTCAGATATTTTCAGATAAAATTAAATCCAATTACTATTACGGCTGAATGCCCATCCAATGTGCAGTAGTCATACTTTATTTATATTTTATTAATTTCACGTCTTTCGTCACATTTTCAACATAAAAAACGCACAATTCAAATTCTTCTACTTTCAATAAGCAATAGATTGTGATAAATGTTACCAAGAATACACATACAAACATCTCTTACACGAGAATAAATAAGTTCATTCGAAATACTAGTCGGGTATGTATAGTAATATAAATAAATTGAAATTACAATGGTTTTGGAAGAGCATAGTTTAGAATTAAATTCCATATTCCGATAATAATTTCCAATCGGTATTGTGGGGGAAAAACACGTTGTTAATTAACTAATAGCGAATATTTAATTTTATGTCGATTAAAATAGAAGCCATAGTTTACTATTTTTTTCTAAGCAATTTCAATGTAATGAATTTTATCCAACATATTTACAAGAAAATACCCAATCTAAGCTACTTTTTACAATAAGAAATATTCTAGTTTAAGATTACAATAGAATATTTCAATTTACACTAAGAAAAAATCTCTTCTTTTTTTTTTTTTTGCTTCTTTTGTTATCAATCGCAAAACTCACACTAATATAAAATTGAAATTTAAAGTTCTAATCCTTGGACAATATGCTTCCATACTCAATTCCTGATTTGTTTCTTATCTTTCTATCAGTCACGTACATAGTCCCATTCGCGAGCTAATGCGATTGTTTTTAAAATGAAAACGGTGGTGCACAAATTTTTCATCCCGAAAGTAATCAGATCGGAACGAAATCAGCATAATGGAAAAAAAAGCGCATCGAGTGAATTGTGCCGCCGGAATATAGAAAAAGATTTACTCGATCAATCTATTTCAAGGCTCATTTTCCTCACCTCTCGTGACCACGAAACTCCACCTGGCAATGCCAAACGACCAATCAACTCCCACCAAGAATTGCCAGCCCCTCCATCGAATAACCAAAGCCTTTTTCAGCCTCCACCCGTAACTCGACGCAACCCTTAACTCTCCCGCTGCAAGCTAATCATGCAAATGGAGAGGCCACTTCGAGAATAGCCATTGCCGAGCAGCGCTTATGCAGGCCGTAATTGCGGGTGGGGAGGGGTGGAGGTGGTGGTGGAGGGTGGGGAGAGGGAGTCGAGGAGCCAAGGCCGGTGAGAATTAAAGCGCAAAGGCGAGAAAAAATTCCGCGGTAGGCACGACATCGCGATAACCCACTTTCTGCACTCTTTGATCTTGATTTACTCCCTTGCTCGGCCCCTCCCCCGCCCCCCGCCCATTCGTAGAATTAAACGGGGCTAACCGCAGCAGCAGACCCCATCAATTGATTTACAGCCACAGCGCAGCCGTAAACGCGCCCGAGTAGACGTGCGCCGTTTTTTCCTTACTTCTTTTGCTTTTTGCGGGGACGTTGGTTTACGGCCAGAGCGCTTGATAAAAATCGAGTGTCGAGTTAAGTGCTTTGCGAGATGTGGCCACCAGCAGTAATATTTCACGTATCTGCTTCATAGGCGCTTTATACGCTGTTATTTGAGCTTAATGTCATTGCCGATGGAGTATGGAAGTTTAAAGGATGAATGGCCAATAAGTTATTCAGATGATCTTTATTGATGTAGTGTAGGTATGCTTGAGGTATTACATTTATTTGCCTGATTATTCGAGAGATAAATAGCGTTTGCCGTGCAATCCCGTATTGACGGCAATTATTTTTTGCCTCGGTGTAATGGATTTTATAATATTTACAATATTTATAGAGTGACGAGTTGAGTTTTGGCAGCCTCGTGCAATTGTTGTAACTGCAAGGACGGGCATTTTATTGGGGAAAAATTTATTTATCGAAAACCGTAGAACGAAAGTATAGTAAAATTTATAATGACCGTAGAACTGGATAAAAGTATTATAAAGACTTCTTATCGGGATTACATTTCAACTATTAATTCGCGTAATAATGGATGGGGGCCAGAAAAAATAAGAGAAAAAAAACATTAATGCTTGCATTAATGTAATTGATTAAGTCAAGTCGTAATTTTATTGTTAAATATTTCAAATCATGATGATGCATCTAGAATGCCGAGTAATTATTTATTTGCTCATCCCTTACTTTACTTAATGAAATGAGCATATTTATTTTATATTCATTAACTTTCACGTCCACATAAATTAATTAATTTTTCCAAAACAGTAATTTTATTATGCATGTACACGCATGCACGTACGCGCACATACTCACATATATATATCGATTCCATCGAATCAATTAAAAGTAAATTACATTTTTAAATATCTGCTGGAAATTGAAAAAATTATTTATTTAAATTAATGTGCATTTGGTAGATTAAATTTTATTTTAATCATAAGATCCACTAATTTTACTACACGACGTATCTTACTAAATCCGCGCATACAAAGCCAAAAAACTCACGTAAACAAAATTTGTTTCTTATAATCAGTCTTGTTTTAAATAAAAAGTAATAGACTTCATTTAAGCTATAAATTAATTTATTTACATTTTCGATGTTTTCAATTTATTAGTAATCTAATTTCAAATATTGAAGTGAAATTTCAAAAGCTTATAGTATGCTTATTTCGTTACAGTAATATATAATAACTAGTTATTAAATTATAATATATAATCATGTAATTAGTAATTAAAATAAATAAGTCGTTAAGAAAATATTAATATTTAGTTGAAACATTATAATCTGAGTTATTACTGAGGTGTACGAAATTCCATTTTCTATTATGAAGTTTCGGTTCATAACATATGTTGATGGAATCGTATTGTTTTCCATCCTTTACAATCCCATATGAATTTATTCTAGATCTTTTAACTAAAGGGAAATATTTTCAGCTTAAAGTCAAATAGAATTCAGGTTCTATGAAATCTAAATTATAGCTGTGTAACCTAAAAATGAATATCGTGTTGGAAATAGCCACTAATTCATAAATTTAATAATAATCTGATGTTTTTGAGGATAAAATTGTATTTATACATTTAAGGATATTGATATTTCATTATAAATGTATGCCGAACGTTGTTAAATATAATTTACCTCCCGGCTATTTTGAAAGCCATTTATAATGGAGCAAGAAAATAAAGTCGCTTAACGATAATTTTATTTATAAAATAGTTTTTGTAACTTTTGTCACAACTTTTATAAAAACAAAAAACCAAAAAAAATACAACTTATCATTCGTATAAAGTCTTTGAATATTTATACTAATTTTCTAAGGGAATGTAGTAAAAATAAAAAATTGTTTAAAATACTCGGATGCAGTTATTAAATATTCTATAGTGACAAATATTCAATATGTGGCAGAATATTTTATTTAAAAATGACCCAAGTCGAGTTTGAAATTGAAAATGCTATCGTTTCGTAATTAATGAAGTTGTCGAGAAATTTTATTCTCTAATCAGAAATTGAATGCATCGAGTCACATTCACTCGTGACCTTTCGTCAGTCCATTTATAATCATAGATTCGTTCCGTTATTTTCTGATTTGTAATGTGTAAAAGAAGAACGCGTGGAGCAGGAAAAACGCTCGTGATTAGCGTATTATTGGATTTGCCTAGGAAATTCGATCGTTTTCCGGCTGCGCAGTTTCGGAACTTTGCCTGGCTTCCTACAAGAATAACGAAGTAATGGATTTAATAAGAGATTAGATGCCAAGTAATTGACAGGCGAAATGCCGTGAAATTGTAGAAGAATTTATGCTGGCAAATGAATTTTGTAAATCTCCATATTGTGTCTAATTATAGTAGATGCATTGTAGATGCGCGCATTGTTGTTAATTAATTTGAATGAAGGCGCGCTACAGAAAATGCTCGTCTCGCTTAGCTAAGATAGAGTAGGTGAAGTCGAGCTATTAGTGTCGCCGAGGAAGCTCCATAATTCTGTTTGCGTATGTTAATTTAGAAAAAGTTAGTGTGCACCATTAAGTGTCCCGCTAGCATAAATGCGACGTATGAGATGGCCGGAATGCCTCGAGTTATTCACTAATTCGTATAAAATAGCCTGCGTAATGCCATATTCAGCCAATAATTATCGCCAAGCCATTAAAAGCTCGAAATTTATGCTTCGCGAAAAGTACGTAGGAAGAAGATTACGTGGATGCTCTTTGCACTGAATGCCTTATACGCTTCTTTATATAATTCTTATATCGGGAATTCGTAACAGCCGTGGCCTCGCTCGCTCTCAATCCTGACGAATCTTCGACACAAGTTTCGTCATAGAAATGCGTAATAAGCGAGATGGAGCCGGCAATGAAAATGCCTTGGCGACCGGGAAACAACTCTGCCATTTCCTGGCAAATAACAATAGAATGCAGCCGAATGAGAAGGGCCATTACAGTATAATCCAGCTCCTGACCGCCGGTATTGTCTGCAATCGATACTGCATTTCAAAATGGAATATTCGACACTCGCGGAACATTCCCCGCCAAGTGCGCATCCTCTCATAAAGGCCCTTGGCCAGGCATTATTTTCCGAGGACAATTTAATGTCGGCCTCACAGCCACGATGATAGCCATAACCTGGGCCATAACCTAGCTTCCGGTGTTTCGGGAGACGTTTACTCGCTTGCCATCATCCCCCGGCACTTGGCATACGCGCGAAATACTTTTTTGTGGAACGGGCGCGGCAAATTGCACTTGTGAATTTATTTGCCGAGAGGTCGGCTCTTAAACGCCAAATTTCGCGCCCCCGAGTTATAATAATAGCGGGTGTGCATTGTGCTTGTTTGCTTGGGAATTGTTGAATGCCGTACAATTGGAGAGCCTGTTTATGCATTTTTTCGGGCAACATTATGAGAATGGATGCACAAAATTGTATTTACGAATATAAAGAAAATTGTCATATTGAGGCGACTGTACTTGCATTGTCTCGTGGCCTTTGCTGTACTATAAATTCAGCAACGACGATGATCATTTGACCGTACATTATTTGCTTGTCGTAAATATGAAAAAAGAGTTTTCCACTCGAGAGAGAAAGGCTAGGAAAAGTATATGGAGATGCACCAGACCGAATGTATAGACGTTTTCATCGACCGATTTCTCACTCCACTCCGATCTTTCATCTTTGTCATTGAAATGCTGAAGTTACTGCTACGGCGGATGAATACTTTGGTGGCCCATCCGGTCATAAGTATGCAAGAAACTCCATAGCGATCGCTCGGCCAATGACATTATTTCCCACCAAGGGGGGGGGGCACGCATTTCCTCTATTCTCCTTTGCCGTTTTCCTTTCTTTCGTGAACTTTCGGCTCCAACGGGCAATACATTCGGCGGCAGCCTCGTCGTACCACGACCACCACCAGCTCATTGAACTGTCGGAACACGTTCGGGCCAACTGTTTCCCGTACTTCCTACGTCACTTGGCCATATAAGCCCTACTTCCGGCGCAACGTCGCGCCTCTCGAGTGCGTCAATTATTGCGTCAGTGTTCTTTGCTTTGAAAGCGGAAGAGGCGTCTCTTACTTGGCTCAGGGAAGAGCAGCTTCATTGCCCTATCGGCGGCCAGTTGATTATAGTTTCTATTCAATTTCCCTTTCGCAGTTTTTCGGACTTTGGCTAATGGCTGCTGGCTGCCAAGCTGACTATTATCACATTTCTCATCTAAAAGAAACTTGCGTGAAGAAATTGTATGATTATTCGCTTGGAAGTACAAGGTGCACTTTTGGGATCGTGATTTACCAGAGAGAGAGAGAGAGAGAGAGAAGCAAAATTAATTAAACGAAGAGATTATTAACTACTTGTTAGATGAAACATTTTGTTCTTCTATAAAGCAATACGTCCCACGTAACTAATCAATATGTAAAAACTGGCTAATATTTCACTCATTTTATTTAATTAACGGTATAATAAACTTCAAAGTTCCCTACCTTATTGCAAGAAATCCATCTGCCCCCCCTTCCTTCTATATATACTGAACTTCATTAAATCCCCTTAAGTTTACGGCAAATTGGCAAAACTTTTCATTTACAATGTAGCATATTTCGTCGAATAGCTAAAGTTACATATTTACTTATGTAAGCAATATTAAGTAGTAGCATTATATACTACGCGGAAACTTAAAATAGAGAAAACTTTTGCAATGTATCTCGAATTAATTATAATATTGTTAAGTAGTTAGTCATTCATAAGAAAAATTATTCGTAAGATGTAGAAAACTTTTGTATCTACTAAGTTATAAGATTTAAAATAAAGTTGCCAATCCCATTGAGTTTTGATCAGCAGCTCAGACTGATTAATTCAATAAGATTTATTATAATAACGAGATATGACATTATAATCCGAATAACTCGCGGTAAGATAATATATTATTGCTTTACGTCGATGATAAGCCATTTTTACTGTCTGCTAATCAAAATACAATTACATGTGCTCTTAAATTTGAGGGGGGGATTTGTTATTAGCCAGTTAAAGTCAAAGTCATTATTACACCTCGAGTCCCACGTTAATAATATCGAGGCGATTAAATTCGATATTACTCCATTAATGCAGAATAAGTGAGTTAACGACAGACGATATCATTCTCTAGAATAAGAAAGTTTACGATTGCTCACTAGAAAAATCGAATTTATTATCCATTTTGTTTGCGTGCATTGCGAACACCTCAATATGAAATTCAATTACGACTTTCATTGATATGTAAATTTTTCAAATCACTTTGGTGAAAAATTAGCAAAAAAATGTGTCAATTAGGTATTTGATATAGAAAAATTTAGTTTAATATAAGATGCCATTAAACCAAGATTATTCTATTATTTCTGTTGAAATCACTTAATATGGATAAAATTTGAAATGCAAAAACTTTCCAATACACTCATAATTGTATGAACTAAGGTATCGATGAAATTATTCAAAATTCCTGTCTTATTCCGATTTCTGACCATAATTTACTGTAATAACATATTTTTTGTCAGCATATTATAATTTCATTGTTCATTATTCAATTTTCAATGCTTTCAAATATTTCTTTTAATTTTCTATAATTTTAAGAGACATGAAAACAAATGAAATTTAAGTATAAAATACTGTATTCGAATTTTACTTTCCTTTTACGTTTTATGCAATTATTACTGCTTGAATTATGCAAGAACCCTAACTTTTTCATTTGAAATTTTATACGTTTTATATATTTATTTTTTATATTTAATTAATTTAAATTTTATATATTTATTGTACAAAATATCGAGTTTTCAATCATTCTACAATTTTTTTATTGTAAAATATTAAAATATTAAAATGTCGGTTTTTTATTTAATTGCATATACGGAAACAATTGATGTTTAACTTTATAAAATTTATGCAAATAATGATGATGCCTTAAACAAAGTTGGTAAATCATGTTCGTTTGTAAGCCAGTAATAAAATTTAATATTTTCAAATAATTTTCACTTCGGAAGTATAAATTTTCTTCGTGAAACTCAACCTCGTAAAAATACCTTTTCATCTCATAAATATTATGGTTTATGGTGATTAAAATTAACTGAATGTAGTTACAAATCTTCCAATTTTATTGCTTAAAATGCAAAAAATCAGCTGAATAAATTTTATCTGATTGTAGTCAACAATACTTTCCCGTAATACTTACAAGATGTAACAAGACTGATTAAAAGAATGTTTCATACTTTTTTACGAGAGGAGCGTTATAATATATTAGCAATTAAAAAATATTTTCCGAAAAATCTTACAAAAGAACACTTCATCATTCTAAATTTCTAAGCATTACTCTGGAAAATGCTATATTTTACAATAAGACTCTACAAAATTTAATATAATTTCCTTAAAGCATCTTATATTCCACATTTTTTCAGCTATAATCTTCAATGAAATATATCAATAACACAAGTCATACCAAAGTAAATAATTTGAATGAGATTCCAAAAGTTTATGCTATATTTGATTTTTTATACGATTATTATATTTCATTTGTATCATTAATCCATCTTCAATATTCAATGTCATTAATAATAATTTACCAAATATATTCAATAGAGGAGTAATAATTATTCTCAGAGAATCCATTAATGTTTTATTAACTTTGACAGGAACTTTTTTAATTCTGCTTTAGTCGCTCTCTGCAACTGGGGCACTTTTCAATAATTTATTGTAAATTCGTATTATAATCTTAGGCTATAAGCTAAGATGAAAATACATATTAAATATGAAAATATTAGAGATCGAAAGGTCTTGAACTATTTCGAGCGGTTTTAATTAATTTTCAGTTTTTAATATTTTAATATTTGCTCAAATATATTGGAGCAATGATATTATTTTATTATATTGTATTATATTATTCATCACTATACGTAATGAATACATTTTTTTCTTAATTCATAAAAGAAATAAAAATTTGATATTAACGAATGAATTGGTAATAATTAATTTGATTTTCAGTGACGAATTTTAAAAAATTAATAATTAAATTAATTTACGAGTACATTACAATTAAATGGTATAAGTATATAGAAGTAAATAATGTGACAATGTAAGCTCCTTTTATAAAATCATATTATTATTCAGGACTTTGCTTTAATTTACATCTAAAAGGATTTTTTTTTTAAATTTAATTCCTTATATTAGACTCAAATATAAATTTAATAAAAATATTCAATTTTATTAATAATTAATAAAATACAAAATGATTTTATTTGTTTTTAAAAAATTCTTATTTTCATAATTTACGCACTTTTACAAACAGTTGTAATAAAAATAAATTCTTTTCCTCTACAGATTTACTGCGAGTTAATTTAACAATCGCACATTTTTTAAGTATTTGCTTACATATTAGTCATAAAAATTCTTTTGTAAATAACATGTCAACAGATTTCTCTATGAAAGTTAAAACTGACGGTTTAATTGAAAAGATTCATTTTTAAAAACAAGATGTAACAGGTTAAGAGGAAAAAGACATTAATTTTGAAGAAATGAGAAACACATGCTCGAATACTCATTTAAATGTAGAATTTTTCTATTGTATAACGAAAAAGAAATTGAATTCATTATTACAGTTAATTTCACACTAATATATTTTATAGTAATTCGTTATCTTCTTTCCAAAGTTGGCCGAACACTTTTGAATGTAATATTATGGAAATTAATGTTATATATCACAGAATTTCAGCTTCCCACATTGTCAATCTCATCAAGCCGATTAAGATGTTAATTAATTAATTAATTTCATCCAATTATTAAAAGCGACAAACAATCAAATTGCAAATTCAAATAACTTATTGATCTTATGCGAGTAAGTATGTCAGTATTTAAATTTGTTTTAATGACATTATTAGCAAGATCGTTCGTATTAGTGATCGACTTATGGATTCACCTCTATTGTCAACATTACATCATTTAATATTTTCCTTAATCTGTTTATTTGCAGCACGTATTGATATCTGCCTGAAGTATTATCGAACGCGTTTTAATGAACAATTGGCCGTAAACATGTGCGCGTCTCCACATTACTGGCAGAGCAGGAATATACGTGCGATCGGCTAACAATGAAGAATTCTCGCGGGGATGAGAAAAGAAAGTCTCATTTGGATTAGAGAGAGAGGGAGATTGAGCGAAAGATAGTGCAAGTAAATCCAGTGCTCTCAAGGATTACCATTGTTGGATATTCTGGATTTTCGCTCATAAATTGTATTCGATCAGGTCGAAATAAACACGGGAGCAAGGAAGATAAAGTAATTCATACGGTTGTAAATCCTTTTTTCGATTTAAGGGCAAAGGTGGCAATTCAATGAAAGTATATTTACTTAAATTACTTATTAAATTTGTTAATCTTATTAAATTTAATCTTTACGCGTGTGCCCAATATATATATATATGTGTACGTGTGTGTGTGTATATAACGCTACACCGGTTATTTTGCGTTTCGTTAGCTTACGCCTTTTAATAAGCTAAAAGTATATACATAGATGAATTTAATATGAAATTTCGGCACATTGTATAGTTCAAGTTCCACCACAATCTAAATAAACTCAATAATTATAGTTTAATTGCAGTTATACAATAATATACCCGCGTTATGTATTTACAGTATAATACACCGACAGGCGAGATCAATTGAAAAATATTAGCATTGAGAATAGAAAATAAATGCTGATTTGGAGAAGGCAGTGAACCACATAAACTTTAAGCTAACCAATTCACTCATCTCTATAATTGTATACAAATAATCCAACAGCTTGTATAATCAGATTATTACGTATATAATATATTGGATAATCAACTATAAATTTCCTATGAGCTACTCTTCTAATAGAAAAAGCAAACGCAAAAAGAGCCTCTTACTTGGGTGTACATATTTTCTCTCCTTCCTCCCCCTCCCTCCCTCCACCCCTCTCATCACGTAAATTATTACGATATTCTGCAAGTCTGCATAGAGAGCGGACGTACATAAACACGGGAGATATATTATAATGTAGGATAAATGCCGAGACTACACATTGGATATGTGCTTATCCATATTGTAAGACTGCAAATACGTAGGAAGCACTTAACAAGCAAAATCCCAGATCACTATATTTCAACGTCTGCGATTTGCTGAAAATACACGAATTGGTAACAAATTGACTTGAGCAAGTAATGGCCGAGTAATGCCACTGACTAATCTTCTATTGCGCCCACTATAAATGCAATCACATGTAGATGCTCGTCGCACAAATCCGAATTTAAGTAAAATGAAGATCAGCATTCGAGTAATCGATATTGCATGGTAGGTAAGTGAGTCTAGTTGGCTTGCATACATCCGTAGAAGTTACAGTGACTTTACCTAATATTAAATAGCAGCAGCTTGCGGATGATTTACGCGCTCGTGCAATGCGCGTGCAACTTTCACAACAGCAAATCCTTTTTATTACATTCTTGGACGTTATATTGTCGTTGGAGAAGGAGAGACGTTTTGCACTGTTGAGCGCGAGCGAGTGACTCACTCACTCGCTGTGCCTCCTGGTATGGCGAATGTTTGTTGAAGTAATATTCTAATTTATTACTCGCCGACTTGATAAAAGAAGAAAACAATGCAATATTAGTCAATGAGGACACATTTATTAACATTTGAAGTTTTAATCGACTTTAATCCTAAGCCGTGCTAAAGTAAATTCAATAATTCCTTAGAACTTAGTCCCGCTCAATTTCAAAGTTTCACGGATCCTTTGCCATATTCCATCTCTTATTTGTTACATTGAAATCCTTATTTACGTACAATAGAAGTCACTCCCGGCACTCGCTATATCACGCAGTTTTCTTCATCTGGAATTAAGTCGTTGACGAGTCTTTCATCATTCTATATATACATATATATATATACATCACTGAAATCGAATTGTATAATTCGTTGGTTAATTGGAGAGCATTTAAGGAAGAAACTTTTCATAATTTTGAAAATGATTGTCCGACTTGGTCGCAATTGAGCTCCTTTTCAAAGCTAATAATTTGGCCGCTTAATCAACCAAGTATATTGCCAATCGCCGTCCAAAATATTAAAGCATCAACGAAATCTGTGCTTATATCCTTAAAAAAGTCCCATGGCCTTCTCGTTCTTATTTCAAAATCCACGTGAATTATTTATGACGACAATCAATTATTATGACCCACATCTCGGCGCGCGAACTAAGCCTTTGATCCAGTTACAACATCAACGATAAATCCAATACATGCACATTTAAATGATAAGATAATTTGCAATTACAACAGTGCAAATGGGTAATAATTTAGCGATGCCCATTCATCGTGGTTGTCAATTATGTTTATTGTCACGTGTCAAAATTCCTCGAGCGTCTTATTGATTCTGCAAATAAAGTATAATTCGTGTTATCTTAGTCGGGCTACTCCTGGAAATTTTAATGAATATGCGACAAGTATATGTGGTCAACCACTATACCACCGCAGTGAGATTTAATTTCAGAAATCCGATGCCACGTGATTTTCTCTTTTCCTGCAGATTATTTCTTTTTTTTATTATTGGTTAACCCAAGTATACGACTTTACCAAGCGGCTTCTGTATCTTGTCCTGCCGGTAGTAAACTGAGCTTTATGTTCGGTTTTCATTTACAAATCTTTTTGTACAATGGGCGGGTGAAATTCAATTGAATCAGGACTAATAGATCGAGTTCGAAATTACGAAAAAAATCAATGCAAAAAAACTAACAAAATACTCGGACAATGTAAAATAGAGCACCAACTACCGATCGACCATACACTATTGTAAGCTCTGAAAATTGGAAATTAAACTGATTTATTAATAATTATAGCTCGTGCTATTGCAACAGGAAACTCATCCGTATTGTCGGGTTTGAGCATTAAATAAACGTAATATCCTTAGAGTATTAAAGTAGCTAATCGAAAAAGTAGAATTTTATAATCCCCCTCTATTTACTCAATACGTAATATCCGATAATATTTTCTAAGATGCACGAGAGACGAAATTGCTCCTCGTACATATTTAAATATTACATTGCAATATCCAACATTTACATATAAAGTACAATAATTTTCTTTAACCACAGCCGCAAAATATAAAATTCAATTTCCCTTGATTTTTTTTTCTGTTACCTTTTGTCTAACCGTAAACTCCACTCACCTCGGATAATGCACGGGATTTATAGAAAAAAGGAGGAAAAAGAAAGAAAAATCAATCCATATGAGCTTAGGTGCATCGTAAAAAGCAACCGTACAGCTAAATACAAATCGAAATCTGAAGATTTCTGAAGAAGTGCACTAACGAGCCCGGACTCTTTGTTCTCGAGCCAACCAACAGCATAAAGAACATTTTAATTGTCATTTTGGGAGTGGGTGGTGGTGGTGGTGGTGGGGGGTGGGGGAGTGCGAAACCTCGCGTTTCTCTATTAAATTCCCCGCGACACCGAGAAAATGAAACCTCTTGCAATGTCCGCGTGATTGAGCACGAGAGCAATAACGGAGCCGGAAGTCAACCTCCGCTCGCGCATTCCACCAATGTCGTTAGCATCTCTCGCCCTCTCCCTCACGCACATTTCTCTCAAGGATTACGTAAGCACTGTCTCATCGGGCCTCACGGGCTTTTGTTATTATCCACGCGTCTCTTGGCGAAGCAGTCTCGGCCTTTTGTTCGCTCCTCGCTTAACGGCCGCTAATTACCACTAATCCCAATGTTAATTACCGGCGCTCCTACCTACCGGGAATAGGGACCTTGTGTCACGTTCCTGAGCTGTTGGTTTCTCCGAGGACTATTGCAGTCTCGCGGATCTCACTTGGAGCACGTAATCATTGAATGCCCCCCGAGGATGCGCTTATCGCTGAATTTTAATTGCGTCGGAATGTTTATTTAGCAAGTTGGTTACAACGCCGCAATTGCCGCTGAGCACTCACTCCGATATTACATGAAACAATTATGGCCACATAATGAGCGATTACGGGCAAATTATCGATCAATCCGCGGCCTTTATGAAATGCTCGCTCCTCGCTGCTTATCCCACCAACTTAATTCTCGGCTTTGTGGAGCATATGAACCTAAGGGCGGCTAACATTAAAAATAATAATAACGCTAAATATCGTCGTTAGTTTAGTGAACATTAGACATTAAAGTAATCCCTTTGGTAAAGTAGCAGCTTTGTCGAGTACAATTGGTGAAAAAAGAATGAGAGAAAGAGTAGGGGATTTATGGGATAGAATTGTTGCACTCGGAGTGCTAAGCCTGCAGTCGAGACCAGTTGAAGCGATCATTTAACAATGGGCATTTGCGCTTTTTCGTCCAGCCGTATAAGTTAACGAGTGGTGAATTGGGTTCGTGCATTAAGTAAATACACGAGTGGCTCGCACTTGAAGCTCCGATAAATAAAAGGTAGGGGAGGGAGGGGGGGCTGGAAATGATGTAGGGCGTTATCCTCGTTTGGAATGAGGCAGAGCGAGTCCTCCCTCCTCCTCCTCGTTGTTATCAGTAATGTAGATCTGCATTGGAGAAATAAGTAACAGTCGTCCGAAGGACATTGTTATTGTAATCGATCTTACACTCCCGCGACTGCTTTACTCAATGAATAAGAAGAGAGAGCTGCGGTAAATTGGATGGGAAGCAGATTGGAGGCTGTTGGGGCAAGTTGCCGTGGAGGTTGGGCGTGACCTTGTAGTTTCGTCTGTAGATGGCGAGTTGGTAAACACGATTAGCCTCGAGTCTTTTCCGCGGCTCGAGTCGTTTGCCGAGTTTGGCGAAGCGGCGGCCATAATAAGGTGGCTCCCGTCGTAAAATGCACAACGTACGCGTGTAACGAGGGAGTAATGAAGGCGGTGCCCGGTGCTCTAATCCAGGGCTAATCTTCCATTTCGTAACATTTATTTTGCTCGCGGTAATGAGGGCATTTCGGGCTTACAAATCGCTGATTTGATAAGGACGACGGACGTTGCGGTCTATAATATTTTACCTCCAATTGATTACCACTCGCTTGGAATTCATTTCCTTACGATAAAGAATGAAAATTACTCGCACACGTACGCGTTAAATGGGAAATTTTAAAAGGGTCGACTGGTTGATTAGCGAAGATATTAATTAATTAATTTTACAAGATCTCTCCTAGTATAATGAAAGTTTAAAATTTCTAGAAATACTCGACGCAAGTATGATTGTTTTGGATAAAAAATCCTAACGTGGAAGCAAAGTTAAGATTTAGATTTTAATTAAAGTACTGCTTAAGTTATTGATAATCCAGCAGTATGTACAATCTGCGGATTTATTTGTTTATTGTGAACTTTGCTCGTATGTAGAATAATATGATACGATAAGTTGAAAAGCCTATCGTGTTTGCATCCAATTTATTCAGAAAAAATTTCATTCATGCACAAACTGACTGCACATTAATTAATTTCGGCCTCTACCGAGTAAAATGCAAAATGAGCAAATTTCTGATTATTGTAATATAATTTTAGCTACAAGTTGTTATTTAATAAATAAACAATGCCGACCGACTTAATGCAAATGTATACCATATATAATAATACCAAATGTCAGAATAATCATTTGAATAAAGGTTTTTAGTTATTTCGTGCTTTAATGCACCTAATCTGATGTGAAATATTGCATTAAAAGTGAAAAATAATAACTATAGTGCGAAGAATAATTTGTGTAAAAAAAAAGGCAGGTTAATGGTATTATAAAACCAAGAAAGTAAAAATCGAAAATAAAATATTTTATTCGTGCTTCAAAAGATTTAAATACTTTTCACCGCAATTATAGATAACTCGTACAAACATTTCAAATAATAGGACGCAACATTATGCATTCGTATTCAAATTACTGATCATCCAATTTGAACTTAATGTGGTTGGTGTATTCACTGGTTTTCGGCAAATTATCAACTATGATGTGAAGCGTAATTTTATCAAACGCAAATTCTATCCATTAAACTCACGATTAAAATGATATTCAAACATTCATTTGACTCACGGCTTTCTACGCAGAAATTTGACGATTTTATTTGCCTCACTTTTATGTTTTATAGATTATATAAACAGCATTAAGCTATAAAGATATACGACGTGAACTATAAAAGTTTTAGGTAAATTTGAGACCGAGAGGAAACTAAAATGTTTATTTTCATCGAACCCAAGCTACATTCTCCTGCACACTACACTAATTGAAATACTACACGTGTACTACAAGTTTACGTTAAATATAATAAATAAATATATAAATAAATATAATAAAATGTGCAATTATTGCAAAACCCTTAAAACCAAACGCTGTTTATAATTCTTTCTACAAGTTCTCGTAAGGCACTGTACATTTTACTTTTTTCAATTTAAAAACTGCATTTTTTGTATTTATTTATACATTTAGTAATGATGTAGTTATCGTAAAAAATACATTTTGCCAAGTTCACCATGTGAAGGTATATAATATTTTCGAGAGCTGTAAGTGCCAAAGTAATATTTAAAAATCCTGCAAAATATTGGTAATTATATAAATAAAACAACAATTGCCACTATTTAAATGAAATGAAAGAGTTCGTGAAAACAGTCCATTTTTATTATAAAAATACTTTTACGGAGAAGTCAGATTACAGCTTACATCGATCTAATATTATTTCACTAGGAATTACGAAGAACATATTTCGATGAAAAACTTGAGAAATAGTTTATAAAACTTATCATTAGTAGACCAAAATAAAAAACAATCAAATTAAGTAAATATTATTTAGTATGTAGTAGTAGACCTCGAAGGTTCTTATCTCATTTTCACGTTTTAATTGGTATGATAAGCATTAACTCCAATATATATATGAATGTATATGTGAAACTTTGGTTTGAAAAATCTCTGCCCTCTTGTATGGAGGTAATATAAATTTTTATGAAAAGCACTGTCAGTTAGTTGGATGCGAAGAAAACGGAGCTTTGAGAGCTTATAGGGACTTAGAACAATCGCAACCATAATTTTACGCACCGGACACTCACGAGGAATGCAAATTAAGTATTTGCACTTACTTGCCTGTAAAGAAATTGTTTTAATCTAGCGTTACGGTTGTTTGGCCTATTGTTTAAAAGGATGTGTGTTCTATTGTACGTAGAATTCTGAGATAGCATGTGTACTCTACTACTACTACCAAAAAAGAATTATTATGAGTCTGGAAAAAGTATTGGCATTCTCTAGCGGAAAAATTTTATATTGTATTTAACGATTTAAGCTTATGAAATATTTCTTCGTGCTCAAAATATTTCTCGAATATACAGCGGTTATTTATAAAAACATTCACAAAGATTTACCTTTTAATAACAAATGTCCTATATTAGAAAAATCCAATATTAGACTATAGATAGACTATAGTAGATTAAAGTTCAAATATAAAAATGTTATAAACTTTTCTCAAATAGGATATTCTTTTATTGGAAAATTTTTATTTGCACACGTATGTTTATGTGTATATATGTATATTTATAATAAACTTACGATGTTTAAGACGTGCATTAGATAAAAAGATTCGGGCAATTCTCAACATTTATTGTAATAATTTTAAATATCATTCGAATCTTAAATACATACTTCGAAGGCAATACAATTATGTAGATGTGTGTATTTTTATTCTGACACCGCAAAATAAATAAATAAATATATACATATACATATATATATATATATATTTATTTACATAAGATTAGAAATCAATTATTTTATTATAATGTATTCAATTTTCTACACGGTCTACCAACGTTATAGTTGCATATTTCATAAAATCAAATCTACACTACATTTTAACACAATACCTATATAATTTACATTAATATAATATTTATACGTCATAAGAAACTATAAAGATACTATTAAATTTAATTAATAGGAAACTTATAAAATATAAGAGAAAAAAACAACGACAGTACAACAAACTTCTCAAATTCGCATAATTTAGTTATTCATGATTTTAAATTTGCAAATATATCTCTTGCCGAAATAATTTACAATTGTAATGTCAAGCACTGACTAAAGATGAATTATTTATATTGACAATGTCATGCAACGGCCATTCATTTAAGAAAATAGAATTACAAGCCCACATTGTGAGAACATGACCGTTCGATTCACAGGTTAAAGAGTATCAATTTCATCGACAAAACGCGTACACATACATACGCGTACCCACATCTAATTTTAATAATACATCTATCCCACACAGACACACACACAGACAGCCAGCCAGACAGTCAGACAGACACGGCTGTACTACTATAGTTCATCTTGTGCCAGATGCCCGGTCGGGAAAAAATAAATTTTTAAGTAAACATAACTTACCCCAAGAGAGCAGATTCCTCGGCAGTGGCTGCGGTTGGCATCTTATTTCTTTCCCTAAAACAGAATTGACGGCGCAGATAATCACACTGCCGGCCCTAGCGGCTATCTACCCTTCTTTTTTCTCGCCGTCGCCTCCTTTCATCTACACCTCTCGCCATTCTACTTGCTACCCAATTATTTACGCTCAGCATGTCAACAGATAAAGCTTGCAAGCAGCACCTACACACACACACACACACACAACCTAAGTAATCCAATACGTACGATTAGTGGCTGCGCTGTGTACAATGTGCTTGATAAATCGATAATGAATGCACTTTGGACGCTTGGAATTGAAGTTTACGCGTTCAAAGAGAGAGAATTAATTGGCGGTGGGCAAGGCGGGGAGAGTGGGGTGGAGGGAGGGAGAAACTGTACTACAAGAAATATTTCTATATTTTCAACAAAGTCTTGCTTATTATCAGCGTATTATATTTACTATTTAGACGCGAGATTGATTGTTACAACTGTAATTGTAAACTCTTTTTCACATAAGAACGAGTATTCTCACTGCTCGTAATTGCGACCATTACAATTTCTTTGACAAAATCGTGTCTCATAAGTCGCGAGGAAAGAATGATTGCATTCTCATTAATAGATTAGATTAGATTATGAGATGGAGGATGGAGGCTGCAAATATTATAGAAACATTTATTCCGAGTGAAAGTCACGTCGCCGGAGATACAAATGACGTACAATAATGCACTCGGATAAATACAATGACGTTGGATAAAATGAGAATATTTCAGCCTCCGATGTGCTGCTACACAATACATCTAAAGATGCTGGATCTATTATTCCGTGGTGGTTGACTTTCTATCTGACGATGAACCTCCATGTAGCTATAGAGCATCATTGATTTGAAGCGCATGAGCGAGACTTTTTCAACTTGGAGTTACGGGAAAAATAGGGGAATGAGGTGCAGGGAAACTCGGCGAGTATGTTTTGCGTTTCTTTTTTCCTTTTTTTCTCTTCAAATTTCAGTTCTTATAATGTCAGCGATTCGGAAAAAATGCACTGGTATTGATAAATAATGGAGCTTGCGATTTGTCAACAATATTCCTCGATTTTTTTAAACGTACACTCAATCATATTGCAACTGAAAGTTAATGTATGGATTTTTTATGGTATCTCGGTAAAATATTTTGGATATTCAAATGATTCGATCCTATGTTTATTCGCATATGCATACATTTCCAAATATAAATCCTAAAGATTCTTTTCTCCGTCAATACTAAATTCAATATGTAATTTAATCCTGTTTTTCTATCGACTTTTTTTATGGAAGTAAGCTTTTCTGCGTTTATATATATATATATAAATGAGGATTTGTTTGATTTATCGAATTCTAAGTATTCAAAATTCATGAAATTTGAAAAAACCTCGAATAATATGAAAATTATCATAATTTAGTAAACTCGTGCATTATGAGAATATAAATAATGTTATTTGTAACGATTTGAAGTTTATTATGAGTTGAAAATGTCCTCCTCAAGGTGCTCTCGCGTGATAATGTAAAATGCTAATTCAAGTGATTTATTTAATCGCCAAGTTGTATATAGATTTTCTCAAATCATCCGATTATAATTCATTGTACATTAAAATGTCAAAATACGAATGAAAAATGTTTTAAATTTTATAAATGGCCTTACATTGTAATACTGATGGCACAAAAAAATTATCAATTTAAATATTTGAAGGCATCGATATGAAAATTGAACGCTTATCACCTATTCATTTCACTTGAATTCATCAACTTATTCGTAAATATTCTCAAGCTAAAAATAATATTCTGTTGCAAACGAACAATTATAATTGAAAACGCTACTTGAAATGCAATACCTTCGAATATATTTGTTTTTTAATTGGCCCTTTTCAGTACTTTATAGTATTCCCGACGTGATAATTACATCGCTGGAGAGAGTAAGACGGCAAGAAGATATGGATTAGTTATTCGAGTCAATTTCGCTTATCAACGCAAATTCCACGTTAAATGAATTAATTAAGTAAACGAACTTTTTACTACGGTCGGATAAAATCTAGTCCTAAATGCTCATGTTTCTTTTGATTTAAGCAGAAGCCTTCGAGAGGCCAAGATTATTCTTTATTTATCTTTAATTTAATTGTCTTTCTCATGTAACTCGTAGACCTGTGTGTGTGTGAAAATTTTACATGATTTTTGAATTATTGCGAGAGATACTGAAAAATCCTTACATATTTACTTTGGCACTATTTCCGTCATAATAATCTATTATTCGTACGCGAAAAGCTATGTAACATGAGCAATTATTTCATTACCGTGATTACAAGCATTTCTCTACTTATATCGCGGCATTTGATTGTCTTTTTAAAATGAATGTTGGAAAATAAGTGCAAGTAGTTTACTACGAAAACGTAGTGCAGCCGCAGCTTATCTCCCTTTCTCTCTTAAAGTTCAAAACTTATCTAACCGATATTTATCGCGAACATTTAATTAAAAAAGAAAAATAAATTTACATTCAAGTAATTGAATTAATTGCCTTTACGTGAAATCTAAAAGCAGTGAGAATTGTACGTTTATAGCCACACAGCTGCACATGCACTTATCGCAATACTACAAAGTATAATTCACGAATGTGTTTTCCGTCTAATGGAAAGTCCAATCATACGAGCTTCAGAGCTTTTACTACGCAAATAATAATTCAGGGATACCGTACAACATCGTCAATTAAAATCTATTCCAACCTGTCAAATAATTATCGCATTCTATTATGTGCAGTAGTAGCACGTCGCGCCGGAAATCCTTAATTCACGATTGCACATAAGTGCATTCCCTCGCGCACCTCAACACTTTTACAACGAGCTCATGGCTTAAACATCAAAATTCTCCGCGCGATAAAACATTCAAATGCATCGAAATAGGTCACTGGCTGAAGGGCTGAAGAAGAAAGTAAAGAGGAGCGGGAGAGAAGACGAAGTGGATGCACGAAGCGGAAGAACAAGATGGATGGAAAGACTCGGGGCAAGACACATTGTACACAATGTAACGGGGGAAGCATGTAAGCAGCGGGGCAATTTAAAGCGACGTCATGCACTTACGTAGCACTGCGCAGGATATGGAAGTACGGCACTGGTGTGCGGCGCCGTCTTACCTCGCAACCTCGGCATCGCCGGCCTGCTTTTCGTCCTCCGGCACCTCCGGCCCACGCGGCCGAGAGATCGATACAACTCCTCCCCATGGCCCTCAGCTTCCAACTCGAGAGAATTGCGGACATTCTCGCCCCCACGCAAACATTACCAAACTGGGCCCTTGTACTACCGCCAATTTCCTCGCTCCTCGTCGCTGTCGACATTCACCGGGGCGGGAAATAGAGTTGAGCCCGACTCGAGGTGAAAGGCCCTGTCTGCGTGTGACGCCCCATCGATTTCCCGTCGAGGAATGTATTCTTAAAAGCCGGACATTGCGCTTCGGCCCCCCACCAACTCTCTTTCGCATTTTCGGCAATTGCTCCCACTCACCACCCCATTTTCCCTCTACCTCGGATACTCCGTCAGCAAAAAAATCCCACCAACGGTACGTTTATATATACACAAATGCATATGTAATATAGAGATCATCTGTTGTGTTTATGAACGCGTTAATATTGGTCGATAGTAGTTTCGAGGTGGCAGGTTGTCGATGCAGCCTCGCACTTTTCTCTATATCCACGTGAGCGTTTATATACGCGTGAACGACGGCTGTGTTTTGTGTTGTGTTAATAAAGTGTGGCGCGGTTCTTTTAACGGAGGCTTGCAATAATTTACTCGACTGTTTTATGTTCATCTCGAGTTGAACTCGCCGCTGTCTAGGCAGACATGGGATTTACCGCGCCAACCGAACACGAATAAATATATTCACACCAAGTCGTATCTGACAAAAGGTGCTCCGGCATCACACGTTTCTCCATAAATTCTCAAACCTGCTGCACGTCAATTTCGCCTTAATGCTGCAGAATAATAGATTTTGCTTCATGAGGAGCTTACAACGCGTAGGGGCGCGCGCGCGAAAACCAGCATTTTAAAAGCAATTGTCTCTAAATATTTAGAGTATTTTAGTTGAGATCCTCGAAGTAGAAAGCTGAATTAGGTTGCTCGCGCAGTGTCGAACCAGTTACGATTTGTCTTCGATCGACGTGCAAGAGGGCCATTTCATCTCGAGAGGAGCTTATCGGGCCGCCGCAAATTAATAAAAGCCCACCCACAGCTCTTTGTCGCTCTTGTTTCAAGTAAAGCAAAAGAGGAAGCTTGTAACATAGGTTGGTTTATAACTGAGGAGGAAAATCGCGCGGCAGGGGCGTTTCTGCGTTGGCTTGTAGGCCGGCCACCAAAATATAAAGCACCCGTGGCTCGGAAACGTGATGTCACGTGAAACTGCTCGATCCATACGCGACGTCTTTCCCTCTTTGCTTCGTGTGTGGCCTTATTTGGAGGAAGGAGGAGGGACGACGGCAGAGCAGAACAGGGTTAGAGCGAGGCAGCACGAAAGAGGGGAGGGGGACGAAGCGAGGGAGAGAGAGAGAGAGACGAATAGATAGGCGAGCAGGCCCTCGCAATCATCCCGTCCGCAGCCAAACACATTCCTTCCTTGTCCTCCGTAAATGCAGTAGCGTAGCTGATTTATGTGCTAACGAGTTGTGCTTGCGACACATAACTGACTTTTCGCTTAATGCATTTGATTCGCTCTTAAACAATGACAAAACAATCTCGTCGAGCTTTCGCGCTCGATAATTCATGTCGACGCTGCCACACGCGCGATAATAATATTTAACACAATATTGTGCTTTATCAAACGTACAAGTACTTAGTCACATTTATAATTAAGAAAGGAGTCGATAAGTCATTGCGGCAATTACGCGAATATTAACATTGAATTGTGTGAGCTTTGGCGTGGTAAGTTTGTTTTTTATTGCAGTTAATTTCGACAAGTTTGTCATTTCCTGGTAATTATGTGTTTGATTATCTAGGAGAAAAAACTTTACTTTCGACATTGCGTTACATTAAACGTTTCCAAAGGATTTTAATTGTAAAAAATACGTTTGTTAATGTCCTTATTGACAATTCACATCTTACTCTATCCAAATTCACGCTATTATCGATTCACCAGCTCACTATTACCCTCGACGAATACACGTTTAATGAATAAAAATTGATTATTATCACGAAGGCTCTATTCGTATTACAAACATGTAATGATAAAACGGGATTTTCGTAATATTGTCCGTTACCGGCCAACTACCGAGAACTCGAATGTCGAAATCCGTGTCATTGCAGTCGACAGATTGCAGTTATTAAGAATCTTAAATACTGAAATTATCGTCACGCCTAGCAATAAATCAAAGACCTAAGCAGACCGACGACGTAAAGTTTGGTATTTAAAATCGATAGGTCGAGTATGAGTTTGGAGAAGGTTGCGGACTGGAAATGCTCGGCTCGTCGGTCGATAATCGATGATGCGAAATAATTGCAATAACCATTCCCGTAATTCGTAATTCAAATGCCAAATCGTCGGTCAGCCTCGAAGAAGATGTGGACAGGAGTCCAGCATCGCTCAGTCAATATGTGCAACAAATCTTGGCAGCCCGAAGCCCCGAGATAAAAAACTCAAATACACAGAGACGCAGCCCAGTAGGGTAATAAAAAAGACCAAGTGTATAATATCCCAGGGAGAGTGGAGTAGGAGGAGGACGGGGGGGATGGGGAGAGGGAGGAGGGAGATGGAAGGGAATAGGAACTTGGTAGGTGGTGGACGGGGCGAGGTGACGGTGGTGGCTAGTCGTTGGTGGTTGGTGGTTGGTGGTTGGTGGTTGGTGGTTGGTGGTCCGTGCCGATGAGGGTGCGGGGAGTGGTGGTGGTAGTAGGCGAGGGTGGGACTGGTTAGTAGTTGTCCGCCATCGCCGGTAAAGAGAAAAGGCGCGTCGAGCGCGAGTTTTACCTGGACACGATGGAGACGCTCTCGCGCCTGTCCTCGATAAGCGGCTCCTTCTTCCTGCCGCCGAGCTCGACCTTGGGCGCCGCGAAGCTGAAGGCCTTCTTCACCGACTCAAGGACACTCTGGCCGGTCGTCTGGCTCTGCTCGACGATGGTCGTGCTCTTGTAGACGTCTTCGCCCAGGTCCCCGAGGGACCTGTACGAAGCGCCTATACCCGCGGGCATGTGCGCGTCCCGGCGCCTCCGTACCTCCGAGCGGCGCCAACTCCGGCGCTCTCTCCAACGCCGATCCTTATCCTTATCCTTCGCCGGCCTCTCTCGTCTTCGTGCAAGGTACGCGAGCGTGGCTGCTTATTCGCGGCCGTGCGGGGGAGGTGCGGCTCGCGAGAGCTGCGAGAGACAGTGCGTGCGTGTGGTGGATTTTGTCTGGTCTTGTGAGTCGCGGCCGACGGCACTTTTTCAGCGCATCGCGGACCGCTCTCTGTCTTTCATTCTTTGGGTTTGCGTGCGGTGAGTATGCTGGGGCCGAGGGGGAGGCTCGTCCAGGGCGACGACGAGTTCTGCCCCGGCGGAGGTGCTGACTCGCTGCTTTGGGCGCGACGCGGTGGGCGTTATTTGCTGACCTCGAGGGTGGAAGGACGAGTCGTCTGAGCTTTCCATTGGGACGCGTATTGGCGGCGCTGGTGGGGCCGGATGCGGTGGCGGTGGCGGCGGAGTGGTGGCGGAGTGGCGAGGGGGGGCTTGAAGAGGGGCAGAGGCAGGTCTTGCAGTACGTAAAGCCGGCGACTCGGACCGTAATAATCGTACTTGCGGACGATGTGAGTTTGCAATAGTAAATAATGGAGTGCCGCTAATAATTGATATCGTTAAGGCTTTGAAGTTGTTGGCAACGAGGAGTTTGGTAGATAAAGGTGGAGGAAGGATCCAGCGAAAGACGGGCACAAGTTTTTTTCTCTCCGCAAACCATGAGAGAATGCTTTTGATATTAGACGGTGCAATTGCTAGATAATAATGAAGGACTCGAAGAGAATTAAATCGTCTACCTCTCATGAATTGGAGCAAGGCTCTTTTTTATTTTAAATGAGCAAACGTATGCTAATTCATGTTCCCTATTTAGTTGAAGTAAGAATGGGCAAATGGCTAACGCGTGATGTAGCTTTCGTTAAGCTGCAAAATAACTGGAACAGCGGCAGAATTTTCGTACCGATAGTCCTCGAGCCACGGCAGTTTTCAATTAAAATGCATTATTAGTCCCTCGTTGTATTGTACAAGGATTTACGCGAGGATAAATGTACTTATATTTATTATATTATGCGAAAGTACATGGATCGATTGGATAAATGTAAGGCATGCAAACGTGGCGATTACGGTGCTTTGCTTTCGCGAAAATTCTTATATTGATACATCAGTCGTGACTAATGACACTATCGATTAATTAAGCGCGAATAGTAATTTAATTAAGACACATACGTTAAAGAACTGACTCGAACTTTGAAATTATTTTAAACAGGCCATTAATCGCGTGTTTATTATAAGTACAAAGGAGATAAATGCAAAAGTTATAGGCATTACAACGTTCAAGGATAAGATACTCGGAAAGAATTAATTTCCAGGCTTTCTTATATGGAAAGAGGATAAAGTATTAGAATGGCACGTACCGACATAAACAACGTGATCGATAAATTTTACGGCTACCGTATGCTTCGCAATATTTATAGTTTTATCCATATTTGATCTCTATGATTTAAGAAAAAATAAATATATGTTTCAATATACAATTCTACTCGGCCTTTCAATGATGAGCACGTGAATAATTTAGTTACCACCACTTGTAAAACTTTATCGTAAATTGTTGGTTAGACAGGGTTAGTGCGTATGGTGAAATTTATAAAAATAATTGAGACTTTGTGTAACAGCGAAACACATTTCCCCGTCACCTCCTTTCACCCGGTCGATTAAATACAAAATTCCGATCAACGAAGAGAACGCGCGAAAGCACTTTGCTCCTCCAGTTTCACGAATGTCGAAGAGCATGGATCATTTGCCAAAGGCATGAAACTTGAGCCGTAAGTACACACATCTTGGAGGCATTTTATTATCTCTCGTTTGTCCTTTTATGATAATAGAAAAGCTGCCAGGATCACTGAATACCGCGCTTCTATTTATCTAGCCGCTATTGTCAGCCAATAAGAAACTATATTGGGGCCTTGGTGGGTGGTGGGTGGGGGGTGGGGGTGGGGACTCGTAGCATACCGAACGCAGGGGACGACTCGGGCCCGAAGAGAAAATCCAAATTGCTATGTTAGAGTGAGCGCGATGTGGTAGTGTCAGCACCTCGGGGGGGCAACTCGGACAAGTTAAGTTCAGTAAGAGTGGGTTATGAACTTGTAGATGAATATGTGATTCGTATAACGGATCATGCACAACACGTCACGCGCTACTTTTTTTTTATTATTTCTGCCATGCCATGTAACTATACAGTTATGCTTGTATATATGCGCATTCACATTTGCACACAACAACACATGCCGCTGCAGCATGCAATACGTAGTACTGCTATTGATAGTGAAAATAGTGTTCATCCATTGCTCACACGCACACACGCACACACTTAATATCATCAATTAATAACATCAATTAATATCAAAATAAACGATTAAAAACTGTGCTCTCTTTTACAATCGGACATGTCATACGCATGCGTACACTACGTGAAGACCAGTGTGTCTGCAAATAAGATTATTCGCTCAATGAGTTGTGAATTCTAGGCGCGGAGAACATTATTTTTGCTTCAAAGGGATAAATGGTGTGCGGTGCAAAAGTCATGAGAATTCCGCTCGCTCCTTTTCAAGGCTGTTGAATCTTTTAGTTTCTGCAGTTCTAAAATCTCAATCTAACTTGCAAGCCCAAGACTGCGCTTGCAGTCTCATTGTCGTCAACTTGCAGTCGATAATATCGCGACTTGAACGTGTGCGACTATAAGAGCACCAATTGAGGTCTTCGTTGTCGGTTGTTATACAACCCTTGCGCAAGTGAACGTGTCAAAGCATTACATGGCTCACGAGCAGATACGAGCATGTAGATGTGACACACTGTGTGTGTGTGTGCCTTCGGAGATATTGCGCTCGTCGCTAATCACCGGCGCGCTTTATCACTCCCGAAGGCCTCGCGTAATCGCGTTTTCCGGCCCGAAATTGACGCGCCACAATGCAGCCGAGTTTTCCTTTCGTGTATTTTAATAGCATTTTTCTTTCCTTCTCACTTAGACTTCGTACTTCGTTATTCTCAAATTCAACTCTCCGCGCGCTGTTTCATTCAACATGGAGCTTACAAATTGTTTCTACTCGTCATTATCATTAAGAGGCATTATCCCTCATTGTTAAAAGAAACATTTTAAAATGTTCCATTTAGTAAAAATCTACTCAACTCGTGAAAATACGAAAAATGCTAACGACCTTTTTAAATGTTCGTAGAATTCCAGCTAATTATGACTCAAGGTTCCGAGTCACTAACACGTCCAGACGATCAAAGGCCTTTCGAGCAACAATCTAAGCATTAGGAGAGAGACATTTATTCACATTCTTACCAAGCAACACACTCCCAAGAATTATCATTGGAAAATTTCGGCGAGCACCGATCGCGCGCACAGCCTCAATTTAGTACGTCAATCGATAATTGCAAAAAGCCCAGATGTACAGCGGATTTCACACGACCAAACAAAATGATTGATATTATAAGGCGGAACGATAGAAGGTAACGAAAGCCCGTCCAAGGTCGTGGATTTGCCTTTCACAACCTGAAATGTACATTCAATCTCTGCTGAGCCTGCGCAAAAAATACTCGTTTTTGTCGTCGCCATCATCGCTGGTTGTACATCGAGAAGCGTTACACTTTTTCTTCGCCATTCGTGTTTTCATTTTTCAATGTCTGCCAGCTATTCGCGTCCTGAATTCGATATTTGTAGTTCGGGGGGCCTCCATTACTTTGCAATAAGATCTGCTCTTCGTTTTAATGTGGCGATTGATTTATCGAAATTCATAATTTTTTCATCGGACATTAAAGTGTCGGGATGATAGAATTACATATAAAATCGATTCTCAATGCGATCTAGGTGAGGCAGAGCAGTCTCGTTCACTTCTTACTTTTACCTTATAATTCAACTACAATTTCATGCATAGCAAATTAGGGTTATTCGTGTTTTTTAATTACGAAAAAGTGGTATTATTTCCTTATGAGTACTCAGTACGTTTCGCGTAGAAGAAAAAAAAAAGAGAAAAAAAAAATAAATAACATTATTATTTGGGTTAATAATTATTTTTAACTTGTGTTTTTCAATTTCATTATGGCATTCAAGTGTAATATTACGAAAAGAGACAAGAAGATTACATTACTACGTACGTAGGTTCGTACGTTATAATGCTTCAACCTATTTTATATGTTCGGAATACATACGGAAAATATTAGATATTTCCAAGTATATAAATGATGCAGGGAATAAAGTAAAAAGTAAAAATAAGTTGAATTCCAATAGAAATAAATAGTCGTATTTGACTTTGTGGCTTTGATAATTTCTACTACACAGTAACCTGCGATAATACTTTAACGACTTAATTTAAGGATTTATAAGTAGTGTTGCTGAACAATGTTAATGAACAATTAAATAAATTAAGTAATTAAACTTTAAATAATGGGAGAAAAAGCAACACATACTTATGCACAAATATCTAAGAGTAGTTATGTTTTATGAAATTAATCTACTCTTATATATTGGATTTCTATGAGCTTATAACATTCGAAAAGATAAGATAAAACGGCATTTAAGGAATTTATTTTAAACTTTAAAAATTCACAAGTATGTACCAATAGCATCCAAAACTATTTATTTTACAATAATTGAAAATTATTATTTATAGATTAATAGTATTAATAGCAGAAAACAGAATATATTTTATATTAAAATGTTGAAATTGAAAAAATGAAAAATAGATTTCATAATAAATTAGGACATAGACATATAAAAAATAAACACTAATTGATTCAAAAAGAAGACATTGACAAATTTTATATTAATAATTAAAAAATAAATTCAATTATATTATTAGCAGCTTCGTTAAGTTGCATTATCTAATACAGAAATTTGTAAAAACTTCTATTTAACAAATTACAATATTAAATATATATATATAATAATTATATGCAATTATTGTATTATGGCTAAAAACTATATTTTTTAAATCAATTTAAAAACTTTCAACTAATTGATACAGTTTGGATAAAGTTTCAAGAATTGTGGGTAATTAATTTTCTATTTTTTTTTACTGTATCTGAAATTTTTAATCGTAAATCGTTTAATACTCAATATTTAAATAAAACTATAATCACCATCAGTCTTCGAATATAATGAAAGTAATTAGAAAACTATGAAGAGTAGTAAGCAGGGCATGTTTGAAAGTACTGAGTAAGTTGTACTGAAAAATAATTATAGTAACAAAAATCTTTTTAAAAATATACTCTTATAAAATAATATAATGTTAACGTATGAGTTTAACCGATAAAGATGGTCGTTATTTTGAGAAATGCTAAATATTAAGGATAATTTATATTAATGATAATGGCAATAATCAAATTATGATATCCGATGTTCAAATAAGGAGAAATCGCAAATAAATGATGAAAATCTGGTTAATTGGAAAAGAATTTTGGAAAATTATAATAGAACCTATACAGATAGCATTATTATTATAATTATTGTACTATTATTATTATAATTTCATATTAATAGTAACTATGTTCCATAAGCTAAAGTTTTTACGGCAGGAACGTAATCAAAACATAATTGACGAAAATTTTTTTTCTAAAGCTGTAAACTCGTTCTCATAAAACTTCATCCCTAAATGTAAGATAATTTCCAAAGACGCATCGTGCTTTACTTATTTTAAGCAAGAAGCTATTTTATCTTGTAATAATTGTGAATTATCCTAATGGTATTCACATTGTTTATATAAAATAAGAAAAAATTTCGATGACTATATGTATAACGTTTATTATATGTCAGCAGTAAGTTTTTCTCAATAATATAAAATAACGGGTTGTCCGATATTTTATTGCTTAAATTGCAATTACTTAATATAATCGTAGTTGTATTCGGAGTTTGAAAAACTCTCATGGCTGCAGGCACGTGAAGTATTAAAGAGCAATTTTCCTTGGAAATGAAATAAGCTTGTAGAGAACGTAAGAAATACGCGTAGAGCGAATCAAGTATTCTGTTCATGATACGTCATTACCATCATAATTTTCGATTTGGTCCTTTCATTCGCGAACCAATAGAGAAGCTGACTCCCATATAAATGGAAAACGAGCTTTCGTAACGGGAGCGAAGAAAATCTTCAGTAACTTAATTTAGAGAAGCAATAGGGAGGAACTTACGGCAGACTCGTACAGATGTAACCGGAGGTGCTAGAAGTGAAGATAACCTCGAACTTTCTCTCTCTCTCTCTCTCTCTCTCTCTCTCTCTCTATTCCATTCCGCGTGTCTTTCTCTGTCTGTCCTTCTAATGCAGACGCGCGCGCTTGCACACATACATACAAAAGCCATTATCTAAGATCTTTTATCTTATTGATTTCTTTCGAAGAGAAGAAATTTCTATTTTTCTTTCGTCTTTTTCTTTCGACTTCTTACATACATATTTTCCTTATTCTTTTTCGTGTGAAAATTTTCAATTTTATCCATTTCTGTTTATCAATTTGGAATGTTAAAACTCCCTTTTAGGGAAAAAACGTCGGTCGATAAACATTCTGAACATCTTTATTAGAAATATTAGTCGTTTTATTTAGCATGTTCTTGATGAAACACAATTGTGGAATGTAATTATATAAAACTTGTAAGAACGTTACATTAAAATTAGATTAACTTATTTTATTCAACGCTTATTTCTACTGAAATAATGCATATCTCGAGAAAAAATATACCTTGTTTGTTTTACACAAAATCTATATTTTATTATCTGATTCCACTTTTTTTTCCGTATACTTGACTCTAATGAATTTTAATAAAGTACTTATATCAATAATTATATCAATAATTATCCCTGCACTTATATTAATATTGATTATATTAATATTGAATTTTCATTTTTCTTCTTTTTTTTTTTTGATAATATATTAAGATAGCTAAAATAAAATTTCGTTTCATTAAATATCAAGATAATACTTGTAAATTAATATTATTATATTTCTTAACTAATTGATACCCATGATTTATTAGTTTACTAGCAATTTAAACATTTTTTCAAAGCATAAGTATTTTATAAGAAACATATCTTAGTCCAAGTATTTTAGAAGAGTTTGTGTTTATTTAAGTGAATACACTGTAGCAACAATATTGATTTAATGTAGTCGAATTTAAATAAATTATGTGTTCCAATACGATGCTCCAATATTGATTCATCGAGCATTATATATTAATGTTAGGTATAGCTAAGCAAATATTAAAAAATTGTTTGAATATACAAAATACCTGTTTTTTTAAAGAAAATACTTTTAAAAAATTCCATTCCAAGTCAAAAGTTGAATCAAATTTAATATCTAGATTATTTGCTCCTGCAACTAATGTTAAGAGCGCAAATTAAATTAAGCAATAATTTATTACGCAAACTCCCGAACAACTTGGCAATTACATTTAATACAATTTCAACGCCAAATAAGAATGGCCGAGCATAAAAAGGTCTTACGTTATAGAAGTACAAAATCAGTATAATATACGGAAAAAAAATTCTCAAAACCTAATGAAATTTATTATTAAAATTCCTTAATTTCGCCTAATTACTAATCAAGAATTTTTAATCAGTTTATCATTTTCAATGTCTTTCCTTATTGACTATTGTTATCAAACTAACAACAAAGCTTTGCTATTCTCATAAAATAAATTGTAAGTTAAGAAAAATGAGTTTTCACGATTCAAGCTACGCTCGATACTCGTAAAACCCACTTGCATTAAAGAACCTACATTTCCCATTTCCCATTTCCCTTCCATCCCTGCCCCCCTCCCCTTCTTATCGCAACATCCGCAATTACGATATTTCGACTTTCTTTCTTTCGCCGCCTCGCGCACCTTCCCTCCAAAAAGCTCAACCCACGCCCACACAGCCAAAGGGAGAAGGTGGAAGCGTGGCCGCGCATTACGCTCCTCCTGTCTGTCTTGTTGGTATTGATTTTTTGCGCATAAACTTAGTAAGGGCGAGTGGTGTGTATGCGCCCCGAGTTTACTGGGCAGCGGGTAGCGAGGAATCGAGGTTAAATCGAGCCTATCAGCCCCGCATCGAGCCTCTTCGCTGCTGCTGCTGCTGCTGCTTTCTTCATTCAGTCGCCATTAATTGCTTCGTTTTTTTTAGGGTCGAAGGCCTGTGTCGTTGCTGGGAGTTTGGCCGCGTGAGATGCGGAAACGGTGACGGCGAGCAGCCCGACGGCGGCGACGACTTTGTTGCGTTGAGAGGACCGAGTCCTGCTCCCTCCGAGCTTCAATAAGCTCTCCGAGAGAAGTGGATCTTGAAATTCGGATGCCAAGTTGCGGCAATTCATATGTATCTTGATAAACATTCGAATGATATCGTAGACTATATTGGAGTCAGTCACGTGACAAAGTCCTGACGTTCACCGGATGTAATATCGCCCATCGATTTTGGCCTACGTATGACCAATAGACACAAGTGTATTTTTACATCTTGTCAATCAGCATTTCAAGTATTTAATGTGAATTGATGAAATGTGAAATGCCTTATACGTGGCTCGCTTAATGGTGCATCAATTAATATCATATCGGTGGTCGAGCAGTAACGACATGAGCTTTTAATGATATTTCAGAGGAGATTTGTTATTTGGTCGATGAAGATGAGCTTCGACTATTGGCTTTCTCACTGTGTCTTTGGTCAACAAGTAATTGTTAAATTGGAAGCAGAATATTTAGGCGAGTCGTAATCTCGGTCTAATAGGCAAGCCGAGTGCTTGGAGCGTCTCTTAATAAATTTGCAAATGCCTATTGAGAGGCCCAATTAACATTGTTGAGAGAACTATTAATTTCATCATATTATATTGAAATAATGATTCAATGAAGCCTTATTGAATCGGGTTAAAAGTTTGCGCGAATCGCCTCGAACGAAGCACCGGCAACAAAAGCTTATCTCTCGTTGATCTTGAATTGACTCGTTTTTCGACTATTCAGTGCCTGATTGCTATCATTAGGGATAGAGAGTATTTTCCTTACACTGTGATCCAATAAGCGACGAATGCTTTCTCTATTGTCTTTGGATTTATATTCCAGTCGAAAGTACGAATCGGAATTAAATAGATTTCAAGTGCATAGAGACGTCGAGTGTTTAGCAATTGCGAAATATTTATTTTCACGTTCGTACGTAATAGAGAGCAAGAACTCGTCAAGAGGTGAATTTTAAAAATTAAAACAACCAAATGTTTGCATGTAATGATTAATTAAATCGTAATATCATAACGTCTAAATTATTATTATTATTATTATATGCATACACAAATCTTGGACATATTGCAATGAATTCAAGATTTTCTGCATAATTCAATTTAGAACTTTGTTTACATAAATTTCCTGCATTAATCAAATAAGGTTGGCTACAATTTCTGAAATAAACATTAAATTAACACATTTTTATACGATCTTTCTTTGCTTTTATTAAAGGATGATTTTCATTACAATTCTTCAATATAGATGTAAATATTGATTGTAAAGATATGGCAATTGCTTTTTTAAAAAAATAAGAAATAAACAATAAATGGTAATCATATAAGCAGTCCATACGATTGTTCCAATTTGTTTCCATTGTTCATTGTAAATAAAATTTTTTTATACAAAAAAAAATTAACTGTTAAAATGTTCATTTCGTTTCCCAAATATAAACATTAACTATTTATTTTTAAAATATTAACCTCATGCCATATATTAATTAGAAATGCTGAAAGCATATAATTGTGGACCGAATTTTTCGAATAAATGAAATACATCAAATAGTAGGAAAAATTAATAAAATGTATTGATTAGATTAATGAAATTACATTATAAAATTAAGAAAAAAAATAGATTGTTTAATATGCGTAAATCATTTATAAATTAATTAAAATCTTTAGCTATGGTAATATTAAATTTCCATTATTGAATAAGTTTTCTATTGGTGAATACATTGTTTGTATAGTCAATAATTAATATCAAATATCTAAAATTTAAATTCATGATAATTATTTGTTTTATATTATTTCTCATTTCTAATTAGTGAAATTGTTATTATAATTGTTATAAAAATTGTTATTATAGAATTGTCAATTCATTGTTAAATGGCACTTGGAAATAAATGTTTAAGATATAATTATTTCAGTCGAATTAATATGGAGTAAAAGAATAGAAAATCATTTCTTCAATTCCGTCAAATTCAATTACAAAGTCAAAGAAGCTCAAGACGACAAGGATATGTCATATAAATTTATATTTTATTAATATTATACAAATTTTTTAAAATATTATTTAAAATATTCAAACTCGGAAGAACTTATAATAATAACAATAAAAATTGTTCTCTATTGTTTTTGAAATATCTGCATAAAACTAGCATTTCTGTTTTAACTTCAAATTGAAATCCAAATAATGCGAGGCTTTGTTCCACAACTCTAAATAACATAGTTTACATTTCTAAATAATTTAGTTTACATTTCAACTGATTATACTTACATAGAAGATAAAATAATGCACATTATAAAAGGATTCAATACGTTTTTCATCATCTATTTACATACTTGACATATTTGAATAATATTTTATGTCAACTCGATATTTCAAATACGTATATGTCAGTCTGAATAAATAAATGTAAATAGAAAGAAGTAGAGAAGATATATCTATATAGAAAATTACATCTT
>JAPYYT010000185.1:0-77822 GCA_030522565.1 Ceratosolen corneri
AAAAAAAAAAAAAAAAAAATGAAAAAAAGAAAAAAAAACTCGTATCTTATATTCATGTAAATCATATTAGTATAGTAGATAGTAAAATTTAATGGTTATTCTCAATTAGTAGACAATTAGCAAACAAATAGAGAATAACGAGGAGGAGTGCATTTAAAAATCTGTACTCTGAAACTTATGTACGGTGGCTTATATGTGGCATTCAATAATTATCATTAAAGTGTACGTAGCTTAAAGTTTACCTAATCAACAATATTGCATGTAAAAAGTATAGAGAAATTAAATTCCTTAACATACGACGAGAAAGAAAAGTCTTGATTTAATTATTGCGATAAAGAGAATTGATCGCGCAAAATTGACGATTCGAATAGTAAAAAAAGCGAAATACTTTGGCTGTGGCGAATTTGTTCGCATTTTCACATTTGAAATTACGATATGTTTATTCGAAGTTCGACTGTATTGAAAATTATTGGAATGGAAAAGAGCGTGTAACACTTATAATATTAATTCACATAGTAAAACGTTTATTATAATCCGCTGAAGAACAAAAATCTATGCACTCTACGTGCATTTATTTATAGCGAATATATTTGCTAACTACTACTACTACTATTTATATATAAATAACAAATATCTGCTTCAAATTAGACGAATAATGTGTATTTGTCTTATGATTAGTACTTTAATGAATGTGCGACGAAACACAATTTATAGATATGGAATTATGTAGCTGCAATTTGAAATTTTTACGAGATTTAGATGCTCTTAGATATAATTGCTAAATCATCGGATTCTTAATTAAATATTTGAGGTTGATATCAAATGTTTAAATTTTTATAACAAAATTTTTGTAATATTATCGAGTAATAAACTGACTTTTATATATTAAAATTAATATTAGTATTGATGATAATAATAACACTTGAATTGTATCGAACTATTTTTTATAAATCAGATTAAAGGTTTGATGGAAACATACTTTTCTAACACTACTTAGGTATGATTAGCTTTATTTATACGATTTACATTTTGGTGGACATTAACTTTGAAAATACTTTCATTAATAATGATTTTAGATAAACGATATAATTAATATTCTCTTGTGATAAATTTAGTGTAAGCTTAATAAATAAAATATCCTACAATATCACTCGATTGTTTACTAAAAATAGCATTTAAAGATCCACTTCACTTCTGCGTGTTAATAATTATCGTATTTTGTATTCATTATCTAATCTAAGATACGATAAATAATTTAGTAAATTATGGGCATGAGAAATTATTTTCAATAAGGAACAAGTAAAATTCAACAGTTGGCCTTCGAATAATCAAATGCTTCAAATGTAAATGTAAAGTCAAGCAAAGAGTGCATGAAAATTTTCTCCCGTTCATTTTTCGCTTTTCTTTGGTTCGGAAACGATCACAAGGAATCACAAACATCTAAAGACTTGGAAAATTCTATGAGATTCTCACATCTTTACGAATTTCTGAAATTCTCAAAGACCAATGATAGAATTTTTACGTCAATTTGTAACTGAGATGTTGAGAAATAGTTTTGTTTAAGCATAAAATTGGTGATGTTGATCAAATTTTTTGAACTATATAGACATAAATAGATGTACTTCTTTCTTCCTTCATATAAATATGAAAGAAAGAGGCCAAAAAAGATAGGAAAAGTAAATCAATTTTATTCAATTCAATAGACATGTGTGTGTAAAAAAATCAAGAAATACCTTATGAAATTCATACTGACACATATGCGCGCACACTCGCACACGCATTATTTTTTTCTGAATTCTTATGTAATTCTTAAATTGTTCAATTTCTTGAATGAATATTAAATTAATTTTAATAATTGAATAGCATCGAATAACAAAAATAAAGAAAAACTAGAAAATATGCAGATACTTTAATAAACAATGTACAAATATATATAATAAAAAGGATAAAAGTACTTTGAAAAATAATATTTATTTAAAGATTACACGGGTATTTCCTATTCACAATACATATTGGTAGACAGTAATGAGTAAAATACATTATCTGCTTTCTCGTTTGACTAAAAGAAAGCGGAATAAATTTGTTTTATTGACCAGGCAAAATTTATATTACCAAGTACATTGCTTCCATCAAATATTCTCATTGAAATACTATTCTCATGACTTATAAGAATTTTTAAAAAGAGATTACCAAAGAGTTTCTGAATAAAAGCATCAACGCACAATCACACTAAGAGATATTCGCCAACATCGACAATTTCACGCGTAAAGCAATGTGTGTTGGCAAATTAACAAACAGGCCGTCAAAACAAATTGCACGCAAGTTACACGCGTTCGACCTTTTATTGATTTATATGCGCATACTTTCATTGCATATGCGCATACTTTCATTGCATATGCGCGCAAATGTGAATGTAAGGAATTCAAAAATTTAATAACTCACGCATACACAAAAGAGTCTGGAGAAAAAAATTAACGCAAGATGTAATATGTCACACCCGAATGAGAAAAAGTATTATCATAATTAGGTAAGAAAAGTGATTTTTACCGTAACGAATATTGCTATTTGTATGGCTTTTCGTGCATTGCTTTATTATTTTGCACGATAATCTTCGGTAAAGTAGAAAGAAAATTAGAGAAATGTTCAGCATCCCTTGTCCTCCCTAATTGAATAAATGCCAATAAAAAATTTACTCTTCGGACTTATCATCGTTGAAACAGTCGACTAGCTCTTTTGCTCCTTCGTTCGCATTCCTTTAGAGAACGAAAAATGAAGACAAGTGATTTTATTAGGTTGGAAGTACTTTGTGATTGTACACTCAAAGAGTAATTGGGGCATACCGAATACCGACACAAATGCCAAATTCTTACGAAAAGTATCTGTCCAATATAATGGCATGGATTGCAGACAAAATTATTACTGGAAAATGTTGGACCGACACTGGCTCGGCGTTGAAGGGAACGCTTGTCGTAACCGTACGACGCGTATAATTACTTTCTGCCGTATTACGCGTGTAATTGGTTTCGCCGTGTACGTATTCTTCTTCAATAGCAAAAATCATGCACGTGATTTCTCTCGATTATAAGAAATAATGAAAAAAAATATCTAAACGAGCGAGCTTTTTCGTGGCGCAAATGCGACTTTCTCTTATTAAAGCGACTTACTTGACAAGATAACTGAAGCAGAATTGACAAAATGATTTCAATTCGCGTGAAAGGCTGTCTGTGGATATTGAAAATCAAAAAAGTACTTTCAGTAAAAAAAGTATTTTAACGAAGTACGAAAAATCGTATACATATGCATATTACATACATACATACATACATACATAAATATATATATTTCTCTTGTAAACACCATTTGAAGAAAACTTTTTGTCGCATTTTGTATGAAATACAAATAAAATTTTCGACCCTCGGCCCCCGACAAAATGCTTAGCCGTAATTGTATTTTCTCGCTGGCATTTTACAAATAACTCAAGCAACAAGTAAATATTAATAGCTTTCGATTTGAAATGCGCGCAACCTTTCGAATTTTTGTAGCTGACAAGAAATTCCGATGTACGAGTTTATGTGCGCAAAATGCAAAGATGCGTCGAAAAATGACTTATGTGTATTGTAAACAGAAAGAAAAAAAAATGTAACAAGATGTAATTGTATGGATAGTCGTGGAATAATGGTTGGCAAGGGGGAGAAGATAGATAGAGAGTGAGAGATCGAATGTACGTGTGAGAAAAAAAAAAAAATAAATAAATAAAATGATCGCGCATCAAGTGTTCTCGAGCGAGTGCTGATCCTTATAATGAGGATGATAATAATGAAAGAAAAGTCATCTTCGTAACTTAAAACGTGTTTGTTATTAATTATAAGAGTCACTCTTTCCTTTATCTCGAAAACAAAATGCTATTAAATAGATCAATTTTTTCGTGGATATGAATAAATGTAAACATTTTGTGAAAAACCTTCGTTTAACTACTCTGGAAAAAAAAAAAAAAAAAAAAAAAAAAAAAAAAAAAAAAAAAAAAAAAAAAAAAAAAAAAAAAAAAAAAAAAATTAAGAAAATAAAGATTTCAAATCAAATTTTCAAAAATTTTACATTCGAACACGATTCTTACATGCCTTTCTAAGTAAGTATTACTAAATTAATTATTTTTACAAAGTGATGAATGTTCCTCTCTCAGTGGCTTAAATTTTTATTCCTTAATTATTCACAAAGTCGTTGTATATTATTATTATATTTTTTTTTTTGCCGCATTTTAAAGTGAGTTCGTTATCTATTATGTAAATCTGTAGGACAAAGTATTAAGTTTTTACGTGTAAACGAATTTATGCATGCAAAACATACTTTTTGTACTTAACGTTATAGATTTCTTGAATTTTATTATGAATTTGGATATTTGTTGTTTGTATCGTAGAACTCTTTTTCTATTCACTTGAGATTTTTTTCCAGTCTTTTCATAAATACGACCTTTTAATAATACAGCCAATTTATTTTTATCTCTGTATATTCATATTTTTTTTTTTTGCTATTTTTCATTCTTTCCTTAGTTACGCATTTGTCCTTAATGATGCAATGTTCACGTTGCTTTATCTTATTTAATTATTTTGTAATACTTCACTTTATAAGTTAAATTTTATATATTTATTTTTCTCGATATAATATTAAAAAAGGTAATATGAATCGGATATTTATAACGATACGTAAAGAATTTTTGTCTATTGGGATAAATTAAAGTAAATAATCGTGTCTATAAACTTACAATTTTCTCGGAACATAAAAATAAATAAAAACACTTTTCAATATTTATACAGTTCTGTAAATAGAATTCGCATTTTGTATTTCGAGTTTTTACAATGTTCGAAAGATACGATCAATATTTAAATAATAGCTATTATTTATAATCACAAGAGTTGGAAATAATTTTTAAAAAACAATACTTGAATAAATTAATTTTTTTTTATACAATTAATTACGCACAAATGTTATTTAGACTGTGCATAAGTTACATTACAAAATATACTTTTAAATTGAGTTTTAATTTTTTAATTTAAAATGTAAAACAGTGGAATTTATGTATATAAGGTAAGTATATGATTTTATTTAACTAAACTAAATTGTGAAAGAGCAAAGATAACTTTAATTTTTAATGCTCCTATTATTGAGAGTTTTTAATAATTTTTGCAACTAATGTAGCATTATTATTTAAAATTGAAATGAAGCATACCAAGTCTCGCTTATAATGAAAAAATTATTCATCATTTTAAGATAGTTTATAGTTATTATATAGAAGCTATTTTATAGTCTTGCACGTCGATTTTCATGATAATGGAGCTAAGAGTGAAAATATTTTGAAACAAGTTAATTACAAAATAATATATATATATATTATTAAAAGATTTATTTACAAAAAATCCGGCAATTATTAAAAATATATGTTAAATAATATATCATCATACATTACAGTATTTCATCAACATTTTCAAAAACACATTCAATTTCACAAAGAATATAAATAATTCTTGCTATACAATCTTTGAGATAGAATTTTATTGTCACCCGAAATGCAAATGGAACGCATAGTACTTTAAATATTACACTTATATAGAATAATTTACATCGATCGTACAAAATCAAGTTTTGTAGTGTTTGCTTATCAACACAGTTGATATAACATAGATTATGTCCACAAGAATTATAATTCTGTGTTGGCGAGCAATTATTATCTGATAAATTAGCGTTTCGAATTTGAATTCTGAATTACGATGCACACGTTGACTTTCATATTTTTTTTAACTTTATCAATGATTGAAGAATGGTTAGGCAATTAAATTAACAATAGATAAATATTCTTAAGATAATATATGATCATTGTTAATAAATCGTGGAAAGGGAATTGCCTTCTTTTCAGGTTAACGTCGAAGGAATTTACTTAGTACACTTAGAAAATAGCAATAATTATCCGTTCGCAAAATATTCCTTGCGTCATACGCCGTTACGATAATTTGTTAAAGGATCGTAGATGTAATTTTGCCGTAATGATATCCTACTCTCGCGAGGAGCTATTAAGTACCGAAACACCACTAGTGACATAATTGACATGAGGCTCTCGCTGTAAAACTAGGCTGCATTAAACTAAAATAGGAAGTTTATAAAAGAAATTGGCGCTATTACGTAATTAATTATACATTTGCCATTGCATTCCTTGTGGCTGGCAAATGAAAGAGAGAGAGAAGGGCATGCAATTTTACGCTCTTGAAACTAATATCTTACAGTGCTGCTCGCGTGGACGACAAGCGAGACAGAGCACAAGCATTAATAATGACCTTCAATGGCGATTCCCAATGATTATCGTAAGTAAGCTAAGATTTCACTGGATTCTCCTTCCAGAACAACAAATTTATCTCGTGAAGTTGATACATCGAGCAGTTTTCCATGTTATTTCTGCAAAAACAAGCGGTGCACAATATTATCTTGCCGGTCAATTTCAATTGCCGAGTAAAATGCTACGGGAAAATCAGCACTTACAGGAACTTATCTTTAAGGATGAAAGCTCGAGGTTGGACGTGTTTCAGCCTGTCGCCGTTATCGCACAATATTCTTGCCATCGTTGTTTTGCGAATTTCCTGCAGCTGCTCGGCAGTGAATGTGCCCGGTGTTTTCCCATTCTCATACCAATATCTGTCCCCTAAGCAGCACAATAACAATAACAATAACAACAATAATCACACGTCTCATTATCGAGAGCTAAAGCTCGTCTCGTTTCACGTCTTTAGCACGAATATTATCAGAGAGTAGAGTTGATTTTGCAAGTCAAGCCTCATAAATAGGCGTTGTTACCCCCCCTCCGTCCCATTATCTCGGAGCGTTCTACGTTAAATTTCCCGAATTTTCATTGTACAGACAGCTGCAGATTATCGCAAGAAAGCCCATGTATTTGCCATTGAGTTGGCTTGCTCTTCATATTTTTTGCTTATTTATACACTTTATTTAATCCAAATTGTATTGTTTAGTGCTCTGACGACTCGAGGCCATTAAAATGTGAGCAATAATTACCAAAACGTGCATTGTGAAAGGTTTGTCCAAGGAGACAAATGAACGTCGGTCCTAAAACAGATCCGGAGACTGGTTCCTCTGACAGTGCACCCGTCACAAGATCAATTTCCTCGACTTTCCTACACACACGCGCACGCACGCACATATATATATATACATGTGTGTGTGTGCACATATAGACCAAAAGAAAAAAAGAAAGAGAATGATTATTCGTTTGTTCTTTGGAGCAAGTTTTATTTATTGGTAATTAATTAATTGTTGTTTGTTACACTTCTCGTCGAGACTGACTGGTGAGATGTAAATGTTTTTGAGGACAATCGCGCGAGAAAGGAGTTTGGATTGGAGGGCTTTTTTCCGGTCGGAAATATAAAAAGTGAAAATTCTCGCTACGATGCCAACAATTGCTCATTAAGCTCGATGAGTTAGTTTGCTCGCGCGGCTTGCATTCGTATAGAACTTTCGAAACCCAATGTCGTTTAACCTATCAGCATTTACACGCGAATTGGATTCTCAATAATTGCCATAGTCATGCTTTGCAATCTCGGCAAATTCTACGAACAAATTAAGCCCCAACCTTATCCCCATTTGCAATTACTGCACTCTCGTAAGGGCTCTCATCGACCTTAGCCGAATCGCGTAGGCGTGTCCCTCGGATGTCCAGCACCTGTACATTGGCCCTCACCAGTTGCCGCCCACTCAAACACCAGCTGGGACGAATTTTACAATAAGCACGCTAATGGGAGTCTTAAAAGATGTGCACGTCACCTGTAAATGCCCTGCAAGCGACTAATGACATCGCGTGCGACGGTGCCCTCGAGATCCTTAAAGCTCTGGACCTCGTCGAGGTTGCAGACGCTGCGCCAGTGAATGTACGCCGGGAGTCCATGATCGCGACCTTGCTGGATTATTTGAGCGGCGTAGTCCACGGGAGTTTCGCGGGTCTTGCCATCGTGGAAGTATCGCTCGACCAGGACCTCGTTGAGGCTTGGGGGCAGTGGATTGCGCGAGTGTCCGGCTACGAGTTTTAATGCGTGGCAAATTATTTCCCTTGGCGATCTGGTATTTTAAAAGCCAGCTACACGGGATTTTCCTCCCTCTGAATTTGCGTGGAAAGAGAAAAAAAGGCGGCCGCTCCCGTACATTTCGCATGCATTTCGCATGCATTATGCATTGTAGTTCGAGAAACATTTAAACACTTGAAAGCTAAGCAGGGGAATGTAGGGGAGCGGGGATGGGAGTTAAATGAGAGGTAAGAGGTGTAGGCGAGTATGGCTGGGAGCTTCGTTCGGGAGCTTTCGTTAATCTATTTGCTGGGTGGGAGAGTAAAGGCAATTATTACCAGTGGCGCCGGCAATGAGGCGATCAATGGCGCCGGCCTCGTACAATTCCTGCGGCGCGTAAAATGCAGACAGTAACGACCTCTCCCCGGATTTATGCTCCGATTGCGTGTCCACGAGGTCGAGGGTTTTGGGCGTGAGTGCGGCCACGAAGAAGAGTCCCGCCGAGGCCGCGGCGTTGCTTATCGTCGCGTCGACCCTGAAGTCGTAGCCTTGGAAGTAACCCCGCTGACCGAGACGCAGGTCGTAGCTTGTGGAATGTAAAAGGCAAATCGGCGTGATTATTTGGTGGTTGGCGGTATTGTTGGCTTGTTATTCGATTGCATTCGTGAGCAACAATTACTAATAATGTGGAGAGGGGAGTAAGGGCAGCAGGCAATTTGTTAAAATACCGTCAAGCAAACGTGATTCGTGAGCTAATGATGTGCCGGTGCTGTTTTTCGACATTTTAATTGAAAAAAAAAAAATGCAAATTATTCGACTTCTCAAGAAAGACTTGCAAATACCAAACAATAGACTCGTGATACTTTATCCCGCAAAAGCCAGTTATCGCTTCAATGATATTTTTCATTAATGCTGTATCTATTGATCTCATAAAATAGTTTAACGTTTAATGGCTTTAATCCTTTACTTCCCTTTGTCTTGGCTCAATTACTCGATTATCAATATTACTGTGTGATTATGGTTGTTTTTTTTGTTTTTCCATCATTGAAGGCCAAGTTGTCAACAATGACAGGATTATTCTTCGAAAGGAATACAATCGATTGATAAGATGTTTGATTGCGACATTCATTTGAGCATTTGGATTTGTAAATTCGCATAGCTTGTAAATGTCATCTTATTCTAATAGTTGCACTCGAATTATTTAGCAAAATGTCATTAATACTGAAATTGTTGCTTGTTGGCAGCTCAAGCTCTAGCGCATAAATGTTCTCAACCTGAATTTATTATTGTAATTTAGTCGAGCATTGATTAATTGGGGTGCAAGTATTATGCTGGTATAATAAGTGAAAGATCTCATTAGCTCTGCCTTTGAACATCCGGTCGCGTTAATATTTGTGATATGTCTGGAAGAAAAACTTACTCGTTGAGAGCAGCTTCGCCCAAAACGACGGGCAAAAATTCCCCATAAATTATATGCTGCAGCTCGGCGATATTAATTCGTCGAGACTCTTGATAAAGTCTCTCGTCGCTCCAGTGGGGATTGAGAAGCTGGAGGTTTTCAGCGATACGATTGTGCTCTCTGAAAAAGTTTATTCACAATTGGCTTATTTTGTAATAAAATATCGTCGATTGTAAACGGAAAAATGCAACGCAATTATGGCCCTTCAATTGCTCTCTTCGCCGCAACTTATAAACGAATCAATAATTCTTTGCTTACAATGCGAACGCTCATTGGCCATTTGTTTACGATTATAAAGCAAATTGAACTATCAGCGAGTTGAGGATTCGTCTAGAGGGGGGGGGAAAGAAAAGCCGGGGTCACCCACCTGAGAAAGAGGAGGTGCATGAGGGCGAGGCCAGGATGTTCGTTGATCCGGGAGTCGCCGCTGAGGAAGCAAGGGAAGGCGCGGCTCTCGAGTCTGCAGCTTCGGGGGTCGCGGGATGCCATCGGCAGGTTTCGGCGCTGCGTGTTGAGGAGTCCGGCCTTGGTCGACCTGAGGAGTTGGGCAGTGTCCTCGGAGCTGCCGTAGAGGGGCGAGAGGTCGAGGTAGGACGTCGCCTGGTTGATCTGCTGACGCGTTCCGAGCCTGCAACCCTTTTCGAGATGAGGGTTAATTGAGGCTCGATTGTCTCTCGGGGAAAGTTCCCTCGTCATCGGCACTTTGGCATTCGCGGCTTATCTCGTCGTTTCTTTTTCCCTCGCTTTTCCCCTCCTTATGGTGGCTGTGTGGGATTTACGCATCTTGCGTGCGTTGTGTGCGTTGTTTTTTTTTGCATTTGGAGAGTCGCGCGAATGCCGATGCGCGTGGAATGAAATGAGTTGGCGTGCAAATTAATTGCTCTGTCAATTGAGTTGAACGTATTTTCGCGATTCAATTTATCTCGGAATAAAAGTGAGTGATGTCGCGAGTGATGTCGTTCGCATGGGCTTGTAATAAAATAATTTTCCAGCATTGTATAAAGTTTTATTTGATCTCTTTAATGGCCCAGTGATTCGGCTCTTTACATTCGGCTTTGCGCCATACATTCGTACGTACATTAATAGCAATAAATTAATTTTAAGATGATCTATTATGAGGAAAGCCTATCAGAATGTTGTCGGTGTAATACGCCCTCGTTTGCCGTACATCAATCGTCTTATTAATTTTATTTAGTGATTATTTTTAATGCCTTATAAATTAAGATAGTAAATGCCTAAATTTGAATCAACAACAATCCGAAACAATAAAGTTATAAATAAAAATGATAGCGTTTATTGTGTTTAAATTACCTCGTAAGAAATGGAAAATCGTTGGTTATGCATTACAATTGGCAGAATAAGGAATTGAAGAGAATTTAAAAGACCACTCTATTCAACTATATACTACAATTGCATTATTACAAATGTAAATAGGAGCGAAGGATATTTTAGATACACAATTAAAATATGATTCAACATTACTTTGTTGTTGTTGTTTGTTTTTTACCGTTGCTCTTGTTAGTACAATGTAATCAATTTCAGCTAATGAGAATGTCGTTATTATTAAAAATGATTTAACCTTACGAATGGCAAGAGTAAGGTAGAATTAAAATTTTTTACGAGCGTGAAATATTCGATACAACCCTGTCGATGTAAATCAAAAAAATTATTAAATACCTTGTGGCCTCGTGACTTTCTCTCTCAACTGAAATTTTCGGTCAACTCCTCATTACGTATTCTGACCGTCAATGGCTCGGAATTCTTATTTAAAATTACATTTTCATTCTTCTCTCATTCTTTTCCGTGTATTAGTGATATCGTGGCCAGGGGTGTGCGTGATTTATATCGATAAATATTGATTCGTCGTTGAAATTTTATTTGAACTTGAAATGGAAACATTAAAATTTTTTCATTTAAATTAATCCAATTTTTCAATATTAAATACAAGCTCGAATACACATTCTTGGAGGCGTATAAATTGCATGATTAGTAATTACGTGCAATCGTTTTGCAAAATATTGATTAAGATACACGAATATCTTTCATAATCTCTTCAACTTATATTGCCAGTCTTTTTAATAAATTGAAAAAATTTGAAAGCGCGGAAGGCAAATACGATTCTTAAAAAAATATACGTATATATCTTTTTTTTTTAATAATAATTAGCCAAAAACTGTATAATAATACATTATCAATATAGTGGAGTATATTTTAATAAATAAGTGCAATATTTATATAATATATTTATATAATATACACTCGGTTATAGGTAAATTCGGCATGTAAATATATTCAGGCAAAAAGTCTTTCTTGTATGAATCTTTAAATGATTAAACGATGTTCCTTATTTACAGGGGGCATTACTATATATTATTCCGTTAATTGTCAGAATGAAAAGAGCGACAGGAATCCAATTTTCTTTAATGAACAGCGAAATAATTTTTCTTTAGAAATTACGAAAGCCTCGCTTTCAAGGTCGAATACTATATTTAGGCATAAGCTACAGGAGATTCGACGTTATAAATGCCATGTGAGTCGTATGTCTGAGGGCCGCCATTATGTTATGTAATGACGAAGCAGATTGTTGTTAATCATTCAAGTTCTGATTGACGTCGAGGAGGACAGTAAGGACAATCATAAGGATAATCATAGAGTCTAATTTTAATAATAATATTGTATTTGCCTATAAGACAAGCAATTTTCTTCTCCTTCTTTTTTGTTTCGCGTCAAAAGCAATATTTTATTGCGCGATAGTAGATAAGGCAGTGCAACATTCTCGTTTTTTTTAATTCTTTATCTTTTGAAATGATTTTGTCAAATTTATCTGAGCTCCTCTTTCATTCATATTTCTTTTTCTAGAGGATAGTGTCTTTTAACAGATAAACAATAATTTTAATTATATTTGAAAAATCTCATTAGTAATAAGCTGTTAAATTCCGATTTATATATATAAAGTGAAGATTGCATCTCAAGTGACTACATGAGTCTTTAAGAGGAGTGGAAACAATTTAAATATGCCCGCTTTCACTTTTTATTTAAGACATTTAGTAATCACATAGCATGTCCAAAATATATAATGAACATTTATTGTAATCTACGTATCTGTAAATTATAATTAACATTATTATAAAAATTATATTATCTTGTACTACCCATACTACGTTATTCGACAATAAATGTGTCAAATTATTTCACTTCCAAACAAATAACAAAGCTCTTTTAATACCTAAATACTAAATCACGCCTCAATATAGTAAGCTAATTCTCATTTTAATGGGAAAGCGTCATGACTTTAATAACTTGAAGCTTCAAACGGCAAAGCAATATTTACTGGTTTGATTCAACTTTTTGTTGGAAGAACATACAGGTGCTTGAGACCACAGTACACAAGTATTGTGTCGACATTGAGAATCAAAGTTAACTAGACTTTTTAAGGTTTCAGAAAGAAATTACTCTCGAGGCATATTGTAACGATATATTTAAAATAAAATTCTCGAAAAAACTAAAAAATAAATCTGTTTTTACAGATTCCGCTTTTAAATTAATTATTAAAAAATAAGCGTTGTACAATAATTTGTTACTATGAAAATTCACAAATATTGCATAATTAAATGATTTATAACGAAATTAAATTAAATACAATTTTACAACAAAATAGAATAGCCATTGTATTTTAAAATACTTTAAATAACAAGTTACAGGTGACTTTCAAATTATCAAAGTCATGAAATTTTGTAATAATGTCAACATTGTTGTATTTTAATTAAACGATTTTTTTGTCGATATCTTGTATATCATTTACAATAATTTTTTCCATTAATATACATTTATTTCAGGATAAGATTGCGAGTCTTAAAATTTACTTATGGGAACCCATCGAATGTTAAATGCCAAACCTCCGTATTTATTATTAAATTCATATCGTAAAGAATTTAAAATATAAAAACAAATCATTTGATGCCACAATTTAAAAAAGAACAAACAAACAATGAGAATAATATAAGAAATAGTAAAGAATTACTTTTTCTAGGAATCAGTCCATTTATGATGTTTAAACTTCACATTTACGTTTTGTAATATTTGCCAGGCTTTTAGCCTTCAATTTCTCAACTTCTACAATATAATAACTACGATCATTTATTCTCAATAAATTAGTTCCTAATGTTGATAATAAAGTGCGGTAAAAAAAAAAAAAAAAAGAAAGTGGCAGTAAATTTTCAATGCTACCAGGTAGGTAATTCAAGCGTAATCGACCATAAAAGTAATGTTTCCGAATAATAAAAGTGTATATAAGCGAAATGTCTGTGTATCTGCTTGTTAATAAGTGAAGAGCTCCTTTATCGTTATCAGTAGAGGCTTCTCCGACTTAATCTCTCTTACGTGCTTTCCACTTATGAATTTCAAAAACCAAATCTGTATTTGACATTTCCATCCCCGCCCCTCCTTAAACAGGCGATAATAGTTTTGAGGATTGCAATGACGAAGCGTGGAATGCCAAGGGAGTCGAAAGGAGAGAGAAGTTTCTCTTTCCCGAGGAGCCTCTGCTCCAAGTGTCACTCTCACCTGGTGCGCGTTTCCTGGATGGGGCGCCGACCTCGCGTACTCCATGCAGCCTCCGGCCTCGCTTTCCGCCCTGATGGGGAAGCACTCCGGATGGAAATGCTCGTATTCGACGTCGCAGCATCGAAGTCGATCGCCATTCGGCAGATTCATACGCGGCGTGTGGGCCAAGTCGTGGGCGACGAACTCACCGAAAAGTGCTGTCAAGGCCATCAGATGCGGGTGCCTGGGACGTAAATCATAAAAACCTTTATGACCATGTCGCCTCTTAATGTATTAAAGATCGCTTGGGGAGATGTGGGAAGATTACTGGGAGCGGTGGCCTTGAGCTTCCTTCTGCTTAGTCGTAAACTTTGTTGTTAGAGACGCGCACAATCGTACTTTTATCATTTCAATGTTGCATGTTTACTCTTCGGGGGAGCAATGGTGGATGCATTGTTTGGTATATTTGTTTTTGAGAATGCGGAATTTATAGATGCATTTTTCTAAAAATTCTCAAGTGTCGTAAATTTCATTAAATCTTTTCTTTTATTAGAATTGCGACGATCAATTAATCTTTTTGGGACTAATTAAGGAAATTAATTTCACTATAATTGATAAGTTGCTCCAATATTTGTAAATCTATATTAAATTTAATATCATTTCTATTTGTCGAACGCAATTATTTGATTAATAGGATTAATGGTTTTCATATCCTAGTACTCTAATATAATAGAATTATCGTCAATTGTTCTATTCTTATGATATATGTTTGCCAAAATTCTTAAATAAATAATGCATTGTTATGTCCCGTTAATTTATAAGACGATTAAAGTAGATAATTTGCCGTACAATCTCATTATACCTTTACCATTACTTTTAATTAGTATTCTCATTGGCATTAAATATACATTTATTCATGCGTAGCGACTTTGCTTTAGTTTTATTTGATCATTTTATTTTATTTTATCTACAATAATATTTTATGATTTCGTGTAATTTAAAATCTTAAAATCATAATGGTATATTACTTGTCCTAAAACGTTAATTTATTTCGTTATTAAGAATAATGGAATTTACGATCTATATAAATTACAGATATATGGTTAATTATAATGTTACAATAAATTCAAAAATCTGCTACGTCAATTAAAATATCAATACGTTCTTTCATAATAACTATTTATTATATAATTTATCATCAAACCTATGTTATAGCTCCTGTTTATGCATTGTAAAAGAAATTAAACAAAACTGCAACTAAAAAATCATTACTTGCGCAATTTTTGTTTTAGTCATATTATACGCGCACGCATACATTAATCGGTACAATTTAAACAACTAGCCATAACAAAAGTTTAAATATATATATCATAACAGTGTCACTGTTGCCATTTATCAAAGAGAGTGAGAGAGAGATGGTGGGGGAGAGTATACTACAAACATCTCGATATAACTAGATATAACTCGGTATAACTAGAAATGCAGGCGAATATATAGTCAGTGACAAGTACTTTTTACTTTGATTATATGATATATTATTGACAATTATATAAAAGTCACACTTAGGCCACCCTCAACACCTTTTCATTTCTTATTATACAAGCAAATGTTATTCTAATTTTATTTTATTCATATTAATTTTACTATTTGTATTTACTATTCTCGTTGCCCCCCTCCACCCCACCCCCCATACCCCCTCTCTCTTCCTCTTTCTAATATTCGTGACATTGCATCTAAGGTTTATGTTCGCAATTGCAAATATAACCCGACCTCTCCACAAAGTAATCGAGCTCCCTATGAACATGTACCTCAATGTGCATTAATAGTCGAGATTTACGAGAAATAAGATTAACAAAGCAAAGCTTCTCTATCACTCGATCTAAGACTCTTCAAAATCTCGGCGTATTAGCTGAAATTTTCCATTTTCTGCAATGATCAATGATCGCACTTCTATCTTAACAAGAGCTCCCTGAAGCAGCTCTCCCTTTCCCTCCCCACTCACCTAAGGTCCGGACCACCCGAGTGCATGGCAGTGCTGACGGCCCGAGCACTCGGCAGTCCTGGTGCCGGCAAGGACACGCCGTCGGCATAATCTGCTGGCAGGATTCGCGAGTACGCCTCCAGGGCAGCACCACGTGCCGGGTAAAAGGGATTATTGCAGCGGCCAGTGTGAGTCCGGTAGCGCGGATCCGATTTCTTGCAATCGCTTATAATGCGCAGGTAGTCACCTGAGCAGATGCTCACCTGAAGAATAATGAGATGAGGGTTGCGGGCGATTCATGGGCTGGGAATTTTCTACATTTTATTTATTGTATATATTTACAGGACGGAGTGCTGAATTTTTTCATTTCCGATTTAGATTTCACGCGAGAGTGACAATGCAAATTAGTAAGTCTTCCATATAAATTGAGAGAATGAACAACAAGGAATTGTTATTAAGTTCGTGATTATGAGGTTTATAAATTACATGGGTGGGTGTATTGTGCGAACGAACAATGTCTGCTCGACGACAATAAATGGCTAAAATTTTGAAAATTACAATTTTTTTTAGGTAATGCGTTGTGTCGAGCGGTAATTACATCTCGAGTGAATGCCATTCCGATTAAATTAAGATAAACAGATATTTGAAATTGAATTTTAAATATTCAATTGTCCTTTAGATATAGAGCTATTTTCTGTTCAAATAATCGTTACTATAATTGTTAATAATTTCTTATTCTTTCTACTTTTAATACGAATGTAGCAACAAATTCTACAGTCCCTTAATTATAATAATCATAATCATTAGAAACGTCGAAAAATACATAATATTTGGATTAGATATTATTTTCGTACTTTACCAACAATATTTATCCAATTAATTATAATTCAAAGGCACAATACTTTTTAATTGATTGGATATTAATAACAACGTCGACTCTTGAAAGTTCAACGTGCAAAGAAAAAGTTAATCTATTATTAAGAATTGAAGATGCTCTTAAAAATAAAAAATGTGAGAACCATTTTCATAAATTTGTTGAAAAAAAAGTTGAACAGAAAGACGCCAATTATAAGAATATTAATTATTATAGTATTGCATGGGAAAGAAATTCATTTTAATTGTATACGAAGTTTGAAAACTTATAATACAAAGTTGCATCTTCATATTCCCAATGACTTTCTTAACGCAATCTCTGATCAAGTTTAGTTTCAACGAGTACTTGTTTATGTGTATAAGTTCAACTAAACAAGTATCTCGTACTTTTTTTTCAATATTTGACAATAAGGTTTCAAGGTGTGATCGTCATTGGGACTACGAGAAGTCTTTGTGTTTCTAAAAGTAATACTACCCCAAGGCTTTTTATTATTTCGTGTAAAAGTTTGAATAATTTAAAAAATACTTATAATAAGTCTTGTAAATATCAGCAATAATATTTATTGAATTGAAAAAGCTTGCTTTTACCCATTAATGTTAATCTGTTTTCTATTACATTCGTGGTTAATAGAAACATTTGGATTTTTAATAATAACCGTAAAAATGTCTTTCTTTTTCATTTCTTGGAAAAACGTCTAACATGTAAATCATACAATGGACCATCCTCGATACATTCAAAAGAGTTTATTACATATTTTGTAAAAACTTTCATTGCGTCTGAGAAGAATAAATAATTTAAAAGTCAAACATTATTTAAGATACTTAAAAACTTCTTAACAAGGATATAAAATAAAATGTGAAATATCATATGGCATAACAAACGATGAAATATCATTTTATCTATAATAATACACTGATGAGAATGAAAAATTTCTTATAGTCATACGTTAGAATTAGAATCTCTTCTCTCATGCAAAATATTCTATGATGAGTTAGTATTTATTGCACAAAAATACAATTAATTATCAAACAGCCGAGACAAATATACAAATATGTCACTAACATATGAATAGAACAACCATATATGTATACGAGATAAAAATAAGTGCAATAATGGTTTACAGGATATTCACTGCCTCACATGCCATTTATCCTTTATTTACATGAAAACTTGTTTCTTTAATTTTATCGCTTTGTTTTATATTTAGTCGGCAATCATGCTTATGTTATTTTACGCCCTTATTTATCTTTATTATCGATGATAGCGCATTGAATGATTATTATTATTATTTTTTTCCATCGTAAAAATTCAAGGATATTACAAATTATATATATACAGTACATATTGTAGCCGATGTTTGAATGATTTTAGTCATTAATAAAGGCAATTGAATTTCTAATAACACAATCAATTTTCCGTAAGAAAGATGCTTTCATTATTCGTTTATTTCTGTGTCATTTTATTAAGTGAGCAATAACATAAATTGAAAAATTCTGAAATCACTTTAATTATTTTGATGATTTAAATGTTTCGTATATCATTGAACATGTTACAGGAGCACCTAAAGCACACGATACAAATGTTCTGGCCGATAGTATTGGTGATCATCAAATAAGTCAAAATTAATTTTTACCGACAATTAAAGGATATTTCATAAGGATTGAATAACAAATTTCACATTTAATATATTTAATCTTATTCTATTCTATAATACTTTTTATCAATTCTTTTAAATTTCTGAATACATATATATATATAATGTTAGCTTGAAGTTCGTTAAATTTACACAATTTTCTTGATAATTATTCTATTTTTGGTCATGTAACTGAAAATATATCTTTAGAGGAATTATTTTATTACTAATTCATAAAAATTCTGTATAAAAGTACAAATAAAGTTCATACGATAAATCACTTGATCCGTTTTTGTTAATTTTTTATGTGGAATACATTTAGATTGTATTACATTTAGATTGCTATTACAATAAATCTCGTTTGAAGGATTATGAGAAATTGTAGGACAAGCATACTTTGGCGGGGTGAAATATAAAATTGGGCAACAGTTATAAAGTATGATTCCAAAAAAATAAAATTTTATCTATTCTATAAAACTTATCTGAATCATTAAAGTACAAATTATTTGATCTCTAAAATCTACATAATAATGTAATGAAATACAAATATATGAAATAGAGCACTTTTTCTTAGTAGCAGTACATTTTTTATATGATAAAATCTTTTTTTAATATAAGATATAATAATAACTCCATCAATGATTAATGGTGATGATAATAATTAAATTGCGTTAAATATTATTTATACTATAAAAATGATTGAAACTCATCGTTACTACAGAATACAGTGCAACTTTCTAACTATGAAAATTTTCTATTATTATTATTATTCTATATCTATTATTATTCTATGAAAATTTCTAACAAGAAATTAATTGTTTTTAATGTGACAAACACAAGCTAAACCTTTTATTTATTAAATTCTTTGTGTCTAAATTTAAGTTATTTACATACTTGGCGTGAGACCTTTCGAAATACACTTCTAATTTAAAAACATTCTTAATATTAATGTAATAAATATTTTTTTTATATACGTATACATGAATTGCTAAAACTTTTCATGCATTATGATTTTTATCTGCAGATATTTCAATTATTAATAGACATTTCTATTCCCATTAGCGTAACATTACAATCATTTTACAAAAATAGCAGTCGAAACTAATGGATTTCACATCAGTGTAACTACATGGTTGAACTACATATATAAAAATAATTTGAAACAACAGTGAAAAAACACTTTTTTCAATAATAATTCACGATTGATTAGAATAGTAACAATGCTAATGTCCCTCAGTGTGAGTTAAGAAAATATAATTTTATATTCCAAATGATAAGAAGTTACAAAACATTTTATGTTTTTTTGCCTATTTCCCAGTATGTTTACTATCTATATTTAGTATATCAGTTTAGACAATAAATAATATTTCAAAAAGTAATTAAAAGCTGAAAAACTATTATTAAAATAGTTGATTAAATATTGTATTATTATTTGTATTGTGTGTAATGTATACAATGTACATTGGATATATTATATGAAAGTTAAACAGTACACAATAACTCATCGGACTGTAAAATAAATTAATAAACAAAATGAAAAGTTTAAAATTATCAATAATTTTATATTTTATAATTGTAATTGTAAAAAAAATACTTGTACTTAATATAATAAAAACTAAAATTTTAATTATATATTTTTATGTTGTAGTAAAATTAATTAAATTAATTAATTGTTGTATAAAATTAAAATAAGATTTAAAAATTCATTTGGCATATTTGTTTAATATTATGTTAAGTAATAAAAATTAAAATTTATTAATTATTATTAAAATGCACTTATTAAACTTACATAATTTATTATGTCTTGACTATTTATAAAAAAAGGGATAATTACAATAAAGCAGTATAATTGTTCGTACACGCAGCACACACGCACACACGCGCGCACGCACGTACGAACATTTGATATAAGCTCTTTATATGAAGAAAAATAAGCAATATATTTTTTAATTAGAAAAATAGATTTAAATATTAATTTTTTATCAAATTATAATATTTTGTTATCCAATATATATATATATATATATATATAAAATTATTTTTTAGTAAAATACTATTTCTTTTATAGTTTAATTTACAATTATTCGATTATGTATGCTTGAATTGTATTTGTTATAATTTAATAGATCCTTGCTAGTTGATATGAATTATAGTGATCTAATCTATTATTATTTATATCTGAAGCTTTAATTTGTAATACAAATAATTCAAATAAAACGAATTGGATTAACAAATCAAATAGATACAATACAAACTTATTTCTGTACATTCACTGATTTTATTTATATTAATGAAATTATAATATTTTTGGTAAGTGTATTAAAATTACATTAATAATGTGAATAATGCTTTACCAAAATATACCTCAAGTTGTACTTTTTTACTTTTATATTTTTAAGATAACATTTTTTATAAAACGTTCATCATTGTTGAAGAGAATGGGAGGGAAAAAAGTAATACAGTAAAAATTTATCTAAATTTATATGTACGTCATTCATATTAAATATTTTACTACTTTGATATAGAGATTTGTAGATTAATTTTATATTGATATAGAAATTACACATACCATAACTAAAACAATAATAATTATTGATATTATATATTCAGATTTTTATTAATTTCAAATAATTCATTTGTACGAAAATTATTATTATTATTACACGACTAATAAATGTACATATTAAAATAAAAGATAATTTGTTCGCAAATTTTATTACAACGTGTAAGAGCATGAACTATTAACAACAAATATTTTTATAATTAGTTCACATAAAATATTAATAGCTAACAATTATGCAGTTGAAATAGAAATACAATTTATTTTTCTTTTACATAAATTTGACTGAAACATTATTGTTTTTTTACATAAAAGCTAAATACTTTAAATGAAAATAATTTTTAAGTAAAACTTTACATAAACAAATTATTTCTCGATATTTTACCAGCTTTTAAAATAATGTCTATAATATCCGAAACACTCTAATCAATTTTATATTTAATATGCTCTGAAAAAATTAATCCAAATCAAAATGTAAATAATTGTTGCCAAATCAATTTAAAGCTTTAGTTTTAAGAGAACAGGGTTTAATTTTTTAAATATCGATTATTCACTCGTCATTATGATAATTAAAGTTTTTTCAATTATTGACACATTTCCAATATATTTTATTATCTTTTTATATTTTCCAAATGACATAGGAGTTGGTTCTTCTTACTGCATTCGTAACTATCACTCAATTTCTTTAATTCGAATTATTTTATCTATACAAAATATTGCACAGATTAGATTCAGTAATTTACAGTTTCAGAATTGTAATGGCGCCCCGTAATCTAATAATAAAAGCAATAACTATTATATTAATATTCATTTTCTGCAATTTTCTGACGCCAAAATTGTTCCTCTTACATATTTCTCTCTTTATTATAATGAATTATATCCTCGCAGCTCTCTAAATACATGAAATAATGCCGACGTAAAATAATAATTGAAATATTCAAGAGTGATTAATAAATTTGTTGATCATTTAATAATTACGATTGCAATTATTGCATTATAAGCTTAAAACGAACCTCAGCCAGATAAATAATAACGAATAAAAACGTAAAAGTTTTATACTTTTTATGCAGTTTATTAAATCCAACCACCGCAAATATGAAGTATTTAAATTCAAAATAAACAATACCGAAAAAATCACATGAGGTTTTACATCGATCGAATGATTACTGATTTTTTAAAATAAAAACCTATGCATATTAATTAAATTAAATGTTCATGCAAAACGTAACTCTAATGGATTGTACTAGAAATTAATATATCTCTAGAAATTATAGACTGTGGATTTTGATAAAAAAATTTCATATTATAATTTGCTATTTAATTGAAGCTAATAAAAGAAACGTATCGATAATGGAATAAAAAAAAAGGAAAAAGTATTATTGTGAAAAATTGAAAATTTTTGTTTGCATTATGAATATAGTAGTTATTAATTTATTTATTGAAAATCGTGTAACTATTGTAAATCTATTGTTAAAAATAAGTTTAATACTTTCGTGTTAAGCTTGGCAAAGCTTTTCAAATGTAATTCTCATTATACGCTTAAAAAATAGGTATTTTAACGTAGTTATTGCTTAAAGTAATAAAAAAAAAAAAAAAAAAAATTAATTTATTAATTTAAAAAAATTTATTAAAATTTAAAGTAATTTTAAAGTAATTTACTCGAGTGAATATCAGTTTAAGTACTTTTATTAAGTATATTTATTTGCATATGCCATCAATGTTTATTCTTCCAGGCATTTGCATATTAAATATAAATATTATTTTTTGTTCAAGTATGTACAAAAAGTTTTGCAAAATATCCAATCTTTTATAATTTACAAAACAATAATAAGAGGGATAATTGAAAGGTTTAATTGCTTTTCAATGCGTTAAAATAATTATATCGATAATGCCATCGTTCATTTCTTTTTCTATGAATATTTTAATGGTAAGAAATCAATGTTAAAAAGCGAAAATTTCGAATTCTCGCATTAAAAATAAAGTTTCTTGAATAAGTGTGTATACGTGAAAATTATTGTTGCAAGAGATTTCTTTAAAAAAAATATGTAAAATACAGAACTATTATTTGCACGTTTCAGATAAGATATAATACGAGTATTTATAATTTTGAATTACTATTGACACAATGATATAATCCGTGGTTTCAGAAGTGAAAACGTATATATAAAAAGAAAAAAATTTCAAAAACCAATTATTAACGAACTGTCAACTAATCCAATCACAATAATTACAATATGAAGGTTTTAATCTTCTTCTTCTTCTTCTACGTTTGTGCCGCGTTCGCACGTAAGTAATTACATTTGTACATTTAAATAAATTTTCAATATTGCCGATAGTTCAATCACATTTGTTGTTTTATAAAATCCAATCGTTAACAATAATTGCGAGATTTCAACTAATATCTCTGACAAATTGCACATTGCTTTATTGAAATATTATAATTTTTTTTACCACGACAGTTGCCATCTCCGAGGAGGACGTACTTGGCCAAAATCCATGTACTTGGGGACCTTCGTATTGGTGCAAAACAAGACAGTAAGATTATTTTTTAATATAATATATATATATATATATCAAGCAGATTATACTTGTCAAGGAATTGCATTGGCCGAGCAAAAGAATTACGACGAGAAAATTAAATTATTTTCATTAATACCTGAATGCCAAGATGAAATAATTACATCTCTAATAAGCAATTATCATTCGAATTATTATAAACTAAGCTGCACGATAAGACCTTTATACTTTATTGTTGTAAATTTATTAAGACTTGATATTCAAATGTTTTCAATGATACTTGATACTTTTACTTCATAATATTATTTCACTATTTAATACTTGGCTCACTAATCTTTCTAACTACATTTATGCGTCGAAATTATTATTAAATTGCTGTAATTTAAAATTTTCAGGACCCAAAAGGAATGCGGAGCTCAAGAATATTGTCGAACACATTAAGAACAGAACAGAGGCCAATGGATAGACTTGTAATTGCATTTAATAAAATGTTGCATTTGTAATCATATCATATCATATGTATGGAAAATATTGTTTAAAGCATATATTATTATTATTAGATTCTGGAAAAACTTATATTTTTTAAAGATGTGATTAAAGAAATAGGTATGAGAAAATTTTGAATTCTTGATTAATTAAGCACTTCCTTGATATCCATTCTTTTAAGTTCGTCGCAATTGTGCATTTCGAAATTTTCAAATAATATTTCACGATTTAATATGAATTTCTCCCGCTTGTTATGTTAGAGTAAGGGATCTCAATTAATTGTTATATCATTGAAGAAATCAAGACAATCGGCATAAAATGTTAATTTACTTATGAATTACAAAGTGCGTTTAAGAGTTTGAAAATGAAATTGAAGGCAAGCCGATGCTTTAATAATAATCTGTGTCTTTACATTTGGATCCGTTGTGCATTATTATTAATGAATCTAACTTGTGGGATTCCGTTCGCGAAACCACAATTCCCAATCCAAATAATATCAATTTGAGATAAGGAAATTTTGACTCGCTAATATCAAGCCACGAAGATGGAGATTACTATCCACGAGTCACGCATATTTTTATAATTTTAAGAAAGCGTCATAGTAGTAGGCTTTTACGGAATAATCAACTAATCTTGAAGTCGCGTACGCCAATAGCAACCGATAGATTAACTAGCCTACAATACTTTACAAAGCACTTAAACATTATGCAAGCAATACCAAGCACTCCTCCCCTTACTTATCCTTCCTTTTATTTACAAAATGGCATGCTGACGTCACAAAGATTAGCCTCGCGAATAATCATCCGTCTCGCTTCAATTGAACCGAAGCGCGGCTACAATAAATGTAAGTGTAACTGCCCCCGGTGAACAGCCTGCATGCCACGCGCCAGACACCAAAGTTTCTTTGAAATAAAAGGAGCGAAAGCATACCAGACTCGTGCCAACGGAGGGCAAAATTGACAGGGCATCCTTGGCTGACATTTGCAGTGCCTCGACCAGCATGACAGCCATCGTCTCCCTCCTCAGGGCTTTCTCGGTGAGGTTCTTGGCCGCGGGCGCCATCTCGTGGGAGGCTGCGAGGTACCAGGCCGGCGAGTTTCGGCTAAGACGCGCCTCCGAATTCATGATAATCTGCTCTTGCTCCTGGTAGCGGATCATGGAGCTGTTGGTGCGCTTCTTCAGGTCCAGCAGCATCCGCGCCGGCAATATTGTCGCACGAGCGAGGCATAGTAAGGCTGAGAACCTGCAAGTGGGCACAGCAATGCTTTAGACGTGGCTATTTTCCCCCCGACTTTTCCTTACTTCTCCGCCAAGAAATGCCATGTGCTTATATAATATCGAGGTGGTGCAATGAGGGGGTGGACAAATGTCCTTGGGGGGGGAAGCGATTGCTTATATTTAGGGACAAAGTTGGCCTGTTGGCCCTTCTATCAGCGAACCTTGTAGTTATCGTTTGCATTTGTGTTAAGAGTAATGGAATGTCCAGTTGGTAGGATTTTGGACGCTTGGCATTGAACTTTTAAATTATTTTTTTTTTTTTAAATTATACTCTTTTTAAATTATACTTTTTAAATAAACTTTTAAATTATAGCATTGAACTCCCAAAATACTCTTGTTTGCCTATCTATCCATCTTACTAGCAAGCCAACTATCTATTTACCTCTCCATCTTTATCTCGATGTGTACTCTAACAGTCGCGATAGAATATTTAAGCGTTTAAAGTTTTCTCTGCATTTCATATATTTTCCAGGTTATAAATATAACACTATTTGCAAATATTGCCACTACAGAATACAAAATTGAATTCTAAAACTGCGTTCAAACAGAAGAGTAACTGCAGATTACAAATTATAGTTTTATAAGAAATTACTTTATTATTTGAATTTGTCTATTATTTGAATATAATCAAAAGTTTTTTGACCATCACATAAATTCAGTATATGATTAAAAATAAATCAGTTTACCTCTCATGTGATTTCGTACAACGTAAATTAGTTGCAAATGCAAACGTCAATAATCTTACGTAATTAATTCACCAATTAATATATTAACAATTGGCATAATTACGCTTTTTAACGTTTTTCGTTAACAGTTTATCGCCTGTGACTGCTTAATTACTTTCTAAAATATTTTCTCCATACATTAAATATACAGTAGCGTTCGACAGTTAATTATTATTTCAATTTCAAACTAGATTTCATGTAATGAGAAGCTGGTTTCAATAGAGTTTATGTCTATCTATTTTGGAAAAGATATTTCTTATTTCTTTTTATATCTTCATTCTATGTATTTTCTATGTATTTCTATAAGACTATTCCTTGCTTTATAAACTATATTCCTTTTCTATACTTTCTATATATATATATATATTAATAAAAATTAGTAGTTACTATTGTTTTCTTTTTCTATGCATAGAGGCTGTGACCTATAGTTTATTAAAATTATTCGTCATGAAATTAAAAAAATTATGTGATTTAGTATCTATTTCAGATTTTTAATTATTCAAATTTCAAGTTTCTAAACTATTATGTAAATTAATTTTGATACTCAAGTGACCGCGAATTATATTATATTATGTCGTATTAAATTATATTGAGGCCTTTAGTTACTCTTTATCATATTTTATGATTATCTAGTCATTAATGCCTACTTTAAGTAGAATCCATATTTATGAAGATTTATTATGCATGAGCGAAAATTGAAAAGTTTCACCGAATATTTTTAATTATCGGAGAGCTGATTTCTTTCATAAAACGATTTAGTTAAAAAACATTCATATTATTGATTACAAATTATTTATCTCGCTTTTAATTAATTGATTTATTAACAAATTATTAAGATAAAACTATTAATTTACTTACGTCATTGTATCTCCAAATATATTTATTCTAAAGGGGCAATCAATGATTTATACGAAGAATTTTTTCCTTTGAAGTAGTAAATAATTAGTCGCGATTCGCTTTTCTTTGGCATCTCATTTTATACAGTAAACTACACTTAACAGTAAACTACAACGTAAGCAAACTAATATCAAACCTATAAATAATTTCAATTTTTTTCAATTTTTCGATGCAGGTTTACAGAGTAAATACCGATAGTCATGTGATATATATATATATAATGGAATTTTTCACCAGTAAATAATATGATTCAATCTCAAGTAATTTATATATAAGAATATTATTAATTATATTATTAATTATTGTATATTATCTCAAATTTAAAAATATTTTTATCAAAAAATATATTAATGTTTAATAAATTTTAGTTACAACTTAGATGTAGAGAAAATCATAAAATTAATTATACAAAATATTATTAAATTTTATACAGCATGTATAAAGAAGAATGTAATTAAAATTTAAACTTCTTATGTAACGTGGATGAAGAACAAACGAAGAACAAGAAGAGACTACATTTTACTAAAGAGAACAATGAAAGAGTTACAAATGCAAATCAAGTTTTTAAAACAATTTAATTAATTGGTACAGGAACATATAATTTAGGAAGACAGTAATGTATATTATACAGCGCGGGAAATTTAGAATTACATCTTGTTTTACTGTACTACATATTATATCAGCCGGTCATAAATTTCACGCACAGGCGACTCGCTTTCTCGTGTTTTGCATACATAAGATGAGAATATTTCGAAACAAGTCGTGTTTGCGGCTGGTAAAATTTATTTTTTTTTTATCATGCACGTACACACATGCATACATACAATTGTCTGTATACAATAGAACTATTGAAATATTAATACGATTATATAATTTCACGATGGGCGTCCGTATAATCGATTTAAAAGCAATTTAAAATCTGTTACAAGTCTTTATGATAAGATCTACATTTATAAATTTCGTAAGCTTCGCACAGAAAATGTTCAAATGCTAATTAATGAAATTAAGAAAATATTAATATTTAGTTCATTTTAATATAGGATTCAAGTTATGAGATTTATCATTAAATACATAATGACAAATGCTAAATGTAATGTCCTAACGCGCTTCATCGTAATTTTCAATTAAAAAAATTTTGTTAAGATGCAAGATTCCGAACTACATGTAATTAATAGTCTATATTTACAATTTATAAGTACGATTATAAAGTATTGAAAATTTAAACAAATTCCATTTAATAAGTGTCAAGAGACTTAATATTATTCTTAAAATTCATTATTTAAACGAATTATTCACATACACCAAACAAATATAAATTATATTATTTACAAATTTATACACGTGAATTCATATAATTACTGTTCCTATTGAAAATTATGCTTTATTATGCTTATCAAAATAATATTAGCATTATATATTGATTAGAGTGTAGAATAAGATCAAATAAACGAATAATCTTTTTTATACAAACTAATGACAATTTAAAGAAATACTCTCTCTCTCTCTCTCTCTCTTCTTTTAATCGATAATTGTCTCTAATAATACTCGTATTAACAAAGTCAAACAATAACTAAATTTATCATAATTTTATGTTATTGCTTGATGTTTAATAACTTTAATTACAGGCGTTTCATTAGAATCCAAAAGTTAAATTTTGAAGATATGCTATTAAAAATAATAAATTATCAAGGGAGTTAATAAATAATAATTTACAAAAAACAAATTACTTAGCCAACGAAATAGCCACTCCATTATTTTTTAAAATTATATTCCTAATTAGATGATGCGGTAAAATTACGATATTTAAAAATATCTGGGTTGACAGTTCCATTAATGTAAAAAGGTTAAGTAATATCTTATAAAATGCTGCCACTTATAATGTTTTAACTTTTATTGTTGATTATAATGTTCTAAGCATTTTTTAAATTATACTGAAAAATGTTTATCTGAGACGGAATGTTAGCCGATGAAAAGTTACGTATTTGTTTCTCATTTGTAATGGTATTCTCATAAACATTATATTATTTAAACTATAATTGAATTTTTACTTTGACTATTTTGTCAAATTGCGTGGAAAAGGATATGTATCTCTCTTTACACATTTAGTATAAATAAAAAATCAACACATATTTTATAATGCGTTTATAATATACATTTGTAATACATTTAAATTGAATTATTATATGAATTTTTATCCATTAATCAATTATTGGAAATTTATGCCATAATTAAAAACTAGGATATTGCAGATTTCATATATTATTAGAACGTAATTCTGATTTTGTTTAAATTTTGTTTAATTATGTATAATTTATAATAGAAATTTATTAGCTTTTAATAACTTTGGATAAATTTAAAAATTGTATTTAATATTACTTATCGGAAAAATAATGTATAATTAAATTATTATTAAAGAAATTTTTAAATAAATTTAAAATAAGATTTTTGAAACTTTTTATTAAAACTTATCCTCATGTTGTAGAAATGTTATAAATGTTACAAAGTAACGGAATTCCACAACAACCAGCACACGTTTACAGTAAAGTCTCGTTTATTGTATAATTAATGTCACACTGTATAATTAATATCACCAAAATATCATTATTATATATATATATATATATAATGTCAAGGCTGCAGTATATATAACTGAACTTTGAAAATAATAATAATCGAGAGAAAAAAATCTTCAATATATAGGTTTATAGAATATTATAGACTTGTTGCCGACTTATTAGATACTTTTTCCAATTAACATACTACATTGATTCACATATATTACAGACACAAACACGTACATTAGCATACATTTCATTCACATATTGTGTATTTACGCATTTTTATAAGTATAATTAATTTATAATATATGTAGATTGAATATGTCTATGAAATTGAAAGTCATTTCTAGAAATATTTTCTTTGCGAATAAGAAATAAAATTGAAATTTTCATATTTCTTAATAATATATATATATGAAAATAATTGAAAGCTAGATTATTTTATTTATATTAAATGTACTGATATTTATCGGTAATCAGAACAATCAATTATTATTTATGAAAAGAATATCTTGTATATTATTGCACATCTAGCTTGAGTTTAAATTAAATTAATATAAAATATTTAATTTAGAAATTTGTTTTGTTTGTATGTATTTTCTCTCTCTCTTTTTTTTACAATTATAGTTTTTCAAAAGCCTAAGGCATACATGGAATTTAATATTTTGCGTGCGCGCGTGCGCGTGTAAATATTGAACAACCAAAAGGAATGTTCAATCATATTTTTGTAATTATGGATGTAAATGATGTAAATAGTTTCGCGTTTGATAAAATCAGTTTACAATAATAGTTATATACTCAAAACAGTTTACGTACTCCTTTTAGATTATCTAATGAATTTTTATATGTTGAATGCTGTACTGTGAAGACCATTGCTTAATAAAAACAGGAATTGAGTATATTCAAATTATCTTCAATGGCTGCGAGACATAAGAATTAAATTAAACACTCTAAATGTCCGCTGAATAAATAAATAAGCTTCTTTCAATAAACAAAATCTGATAATGGACGAAAAAGTCACTCGAGCAACTTTCTTGAAAACGTTGCTCTTTACGTTTATAGAAGCACACATTGTCAATGTGATTGATTGCTCTTTGGTAGAACTTTAGTGGTCTTTGTTGCCGTAACTTGCGTTGGCGAATGAATAATTTTCGCCTTTAATAAGCCGTTTATCTAGTTGAATAAGAAAAACGCATTTTTTTTGGTTTCTAACCAACGGGGTGACGATAATTATTCAAGATATTGGTATGTTTTTATAGGAGTTTTTAATTTAATGAATATAATGAATAATATTAGTTCTTAGTTTACTCTCAACCGTCAATAGAAGTATTTGGTATTGTATTTGTGAATCGGTACTCTCTTACAGTTTGTTATGATTTGTTGCTTTAGAGGTTTCGGTTATTCCATGTCTTACGTCTAGTCAGGAGTTTGTGCAATAATTTATATTAAGATAAAATTTTCTTCAGAATAGCATCAAGCTTATTATGTTTTTCTTCGAGAAGATAATATTAGTTTTTAAATAAAATGAAACTATAATTTTTTTAATAAAACTCTTACTACCTTACTAATATGTTTTTAATATACATTTGAATATACATAAAATTTAATATAAACAATTACAATGTAGCATTTGTTGAGAATCACGTATAAGCAAATAGTGTAAAGAAATTAAACTTTAAATTAATAAATATCTTTTGATTAAAAATATTTGAAAAATATTCTACAAAAGTAGTGCTACTAATAGCTTTTAGTTAATAATTTATTTAATTAATTTAAGTAACAAGATTACCGATAATGACAAACATTTGAATAATGAGGAATATTTTTAATAATAAAAATTTAATATTTTAGTGAATTGCAGTGAATGTAAGAAAAAAGTTTTTATAATAAATTTTCTATAAAATAAAGGAAATGTTACTTAATTATTTTTCATAAAAATTTAGTCAAGTTTAAAAATTTATTATATGACCATACGCATTATATTTTTATAAAAAAATTAAAGTAAAATTTATAGAATGTCGTTTAAATATTATTTTTAAATTAATAAATTTACGCTTATTCAGATATTGACAAATGTATAGACGTTTTACTGCATAGATTAATGTAATAATAACTATCAAATAAAATGAATCATTCGTATATCTATTGATATACTCGTGTACTTCATTGTATTTTTATATAATTTCATCTTATAATTATTAAGTTTTAGAAATTATAATCGAACATGTATATATCTTTTCTTTTTCATATGTATTGAAATAAATACGTTACTCCACTATATTCTATGTTTTTTCTCGTATACGTGTGCTTATGTATTATATATTACTTATACATTCCTATGATTAGAAATAAACGATACTTTAAGTATGTTCGATCAAGCAAATAAATAAGATTTTAATTACTTATATTTAAATAAAAATCAAATAGAATTGAAAGATATAATTTTATCTCTGTTAAACTTCAGAAATACTGAAAGTCTGTACAATATTTGAATTGAAAGTCCATGAGACCAATTATTGTAATCTATATATTTATAAATTATGAATAATTGTAAAAGAAAAATTTTTTGTTCTGTGTTTTCATTATATTTCCGATTAAATAAAAAATTAATAATTATTACAACATTCTTTTCATTGATCTGTAAATTAAAAATTCATTCACATTTTTTGTAATGTTAATAATATGTAACACACATTTGTTCAATATATGTTAATTTCTTCTTGTAAGTTTTGGCATACAAGTATTCCATAATATTACATGACATGTTTACTACGAATTCACTCAATTTAAAGTCAATTTAAATATTTATAAATGATTTTACATGCTTTTTTGATGAAATGATGAAATCAAAAGGATTACGTACACTTAAAATTCGATTATTTAAGATTGCCGTCACCAATTTATTTATATATATATATATATATATATATATATATATATATATATACATAAATCAAAATAAAAGAGATAAACGTCGAAACGTCACGAGCTGAAATTTATTTTTAACTGAAGCTATAATAATTATTATTTATTTTTTAACTGTTCACGATATTGTTCTTACATTTCAAAATACGTGGTAAATAAATTGTAATGTAGTAATAAATAAAATGTAGTAATTAGTAAATATAATAATAACCAGTTGATAGAATTCATTGCATTGTGTAAGAGTAGATTAAATAGTCCATAAATCCATCAATAAATGCAGTATAAATAAAAAATGTTTACTTTTAACATGATATGAAGTAATTATACATAAAAAAAAAATCTATTGCAAATTAGAAGTATCTTCTTATTATTTAACCAACTGAAATAAATTTTTACTTGCCATGTATTGTAATTTATTCAAAAAACTTTAAAAAAATCGCTCATTTCTAGTCCGACGGAATAGGTATGCTTTTGTTAAAATTTCTATAAATTACTTCTTCGATGACGAGTTTATAAATATAAAATCAAGAAAATCAAGAACTAGATAGCAATCTGTATGATTTGAATAATTTTAACTTATTTTTTTAGAATAAGAATTGTGATAAAACGCGGCCTAACAGCTCCTCGAAAAGCGTTATTGTTGTTATAAATTTTCTGTTTGTTATCAAATAAATAAGCGAACGAATGAATAATACTGGATTTGTCGATGTGGACTAGAGATGAAGCGAGAGAGTGCAAAGAGTGCGATAAGCGAAAAGGAGAATGGCTAAGCGCCTGATCGCTCGACTGTATTACGTAAAGAAGTCACGAGAAAGAGAAAGAGATCGAAACGAGGAAGAGAGTGTGAGCGGGGAGAGAGAGAGAGAGAGAGAGAGATCGTATGTATGTGCGGTGATATGGGACAGAATCCTTGAAGGCAATACTACATGCGTGGGCGAAAGGATCCATAAGGCATTAGTTGCGACTCGTTGCGACCGGCGACAGCGAAATTTCGTTGTGGGAGTGTCGATTCCTGACATCAGGGTGCGGAGACCAATAATGTTCAGCGGTTTTAAAGGTTTTATACTTATTGTCTTGGGCGTGAGACTTTTATTCTTATTTCTTGAGGTATTTTTGTGATTATGTAAGTCGATAAGTCACTGGCTTGGTGACTGTTTTGAAAATTAAAACACTTTTAATTGTGGTGATCTTAAGTTAAAGGAATTAAATTTATAAAGGCAAATGCGAGAATTCCAAATTAAATGCTATTTAAGTTCCGATGTGCTTTTAAATATTACAATTATATTGCTTTTGATTGATTTCTTTGGCATTTAAGATTTCGTGCCTCATTAAAATAACATTTGTTTCATCGTTTAGTGGATTTATTCCAAGATTTGTGACAATTTCTAACAAACACTATGTTACGGATAAACTGAATCTATAATATATTTTATCATAAAAAGTGTTAATTGTTTTTAAAATTTTCATTATATTAATAATAATAATATCCAGTTGGATAATTATTGACAATTTTGCGGTATACTGTACGTACTATACATTTCTTTCGGTTACACAATTTTTTTTATAAATAATAGTACCCTTAATGACTACATTTAATAAAACAATAAAACTACATTTAATTGTCAAAATAATTGTATTTAACAAGTTCTGTGTTTATAGTTATTAAATAAATAGTTACAAATATATTTTATCAAAATCTCAAGATGCTTACATACATTACACACATTTTATTCGTATGGTAATAAGTTTGCTAATCCAACAAGACTTAATGTAGTAACACATATTAATTACTTTCGATATTAAACTTTGAATATATAATTTTTAGAATGAAGAATATCGCAAGTAATAATAACTAGACTAATAAGCAATTAATTTAATAAGAAAAATGTATAGAAAAAAGATTTGTACTTCTATTTACTACTATATAGACCCAAATTTTACTAATAAAATTCAGAATTTAATGCTTAATTGAAACAATCATAGCTCCATACTTGGTATTATTCATAGTATTATTCATAATACCAAGTATTAATGAATCAATCTAATATTTATATCAATTCATAAATAACCTTGATTTTTCATGTCACATGTGAGCACAAACTCCTAATAGATTGGAGCATCGAGGTAGAGGGAATCAAATATTGCCGATCAAATATGGGAAAATTATGAGTTGTCTTGATTTTTTCCTCCAACAGTCCTATAAATTATACAGCAAATTGCGCCTTTGATGGGATCTTAACGAGAGAGATCGTACAAGTCGATAAGGCCGGAGCCTCGGGATATTGTTACTTGCAATCGCATCCGTTGGTATGAGGCTGATTTAGATTGTTAGGTTGATCGCTCGTCGAGTTGTTTATTCTCTGCCTCATATTATTCATGACTTAGTAGTGGATTGTATAGGAATGCCATTGTCTCGACTTTCTTCCTCTCTTTTTGTGGATTACATAAAGAGACATTTACTATTCGTAACCAAGGGAAGGTCAATTAGCGATAGCTTGACCATTTTACTTACTCTTGGAGGCAATTAGTACGTAATTAGTCGTAAAATGTAATGTGCAAATGTTTTATATATATATTTGTTTTTATTTAGAAATTGAAATGAAATTTGTTTTCAGTCTTTTGTATTTGATATCTATATGCTGCATGGACATAATTTTATTCTTATGGAAACATTACACTGTATGGGTGAAAATAATTTTTAAGAGATTCAAAATTTACATAAACCTTTTTGTTAGTTCAATAAACGTATAGAGTAAGTAGTGATCCCTTGAATGTAAAAATTGGTCAATATAATAAAATTTTAATGAATTATTGCATATCAATTAATATAAAGTAATTACAAAGAAAACTACTTTATTTTGTACATACAAGGCATTCAAATTTCAATGGAATTATAAAGAAAGAGAGGATTATTGTAGGGAGAAAATAGCACTTTATAGTAGTAAGTTAGGCATAGAATTGAAAATAAATGCTTCAGAGATAACTCCGCCGATTATTAAAGTGCACGCTAAAATAAATCATTTCTAGATAAACGTTAATTATTAGAATATTGATACGGATTTAATTGAAGGAATTCCCATTTCTTATACATTCTCGCTTCATTATTGTTTGATAATTCTAATCTTTATTTACATAAAACTACGTTGTGTTCTTAATTAGCACGTATTTAAATTCCGAGGTATAAGTCAATGCTAATATAGTCAAGTTATTTAATCATAAATTTACATGAAAATTCTTCGGAATAAAGTGTAGTCTAAGCATTATTATATACTTTTTCAATTTAATGATTTTTACGACTGCGAGTGTCCATTAAATTATACATAAAATAAGTGTAATTTTAACGAATCGCAAGTATTGAAGGAGAAAAGTCTAAAAAGTCTATTAAAGGAGAAAAGTCTACTAAATGTAATTAATTGGATATAATGTTAAAACGTTCATTTAGTACGGCACATTTGAAGAGATAACTATTTAATAAATATTTCGAATATATATTCCATGATAATACATTGGAATGCTTAATTTATCAGATTTCCAACAAATCTCCATATACGTTTGCATCTATATTGTTACAATAATTATCTATTTTATCTTTTACGACTGTTTACGTAATTTAACAATAGCATTGTTATTATTTTCATTTCTTTAGTTTTTAAAACGTATTGCCATTACTGTATATATATATATATATATGTCACGTGTATTCCTTTTATGAAATTAATTCATTTAATTTCTCAATGAAAAGTGTAAAAAGATACAAGTTCATCTTACACTAAAAATATTGATGTGAAAATAATTTTCAATCAAGGATATTACAAATGGGAGAATGATTTTAATAATATTATTTATCAAGTTTCATTATATGAATGTTTGAATAAATTGATAATGAAATATTTTGCATTAAACAATATGTTTTTGGAAATTTTTTTATTTGAATTAATAAATACATATAATCGTAAGTGTACTCACCCCAAGATGATGAAAAGTTTCGACATTTTATCGTATGATGAAAATAATGTACACCGAAACTTTTATTTTCGGTTTTTGTATTTGTATTCTGCACTTTGATGTTCTGGCATCAAGATAAATCTGATGAATTGATTGCTTCTACGATGAATAATTAAAAATTTTATTTCTCTTCTAAAAAAATAATTAACAAATAATACCTTATAATAATAATAATAATAATAATAATAATAGTTCAGATTCCGTTAATCTTCGAAAAGCATTAAAATTTTGGTAAAACTATTTTCAATTTATACTTTTGATTTTGTAATAGACGTGCATATGTAATTGTACTAAGAATATTTATTATTTAAAATTTAATTTCAAAAGTTTATCAATATCATTTTCTTACATCGTTATAATTATTTTTTTAATATTTCGAATACTCATTGATAAACAGCCACATATAAACTCCCAATTTTCCCAATAAAATCATCAAAAATATAATATTTATATTATTATCGTTATAAATAATTGCGCGGCTTTATTTAATAAAAATTTCATCGTTTTATATCATAGCTTTATGATTGACATGCATTAGTTATCAACGTAAAGTATATTTGATAATTATTTTTAAAGATAAATGCCATTGAAAGTACAATACTGGCTTTTACATTTTGAATGGCGATATTTCGTAACAAATCTCGAATGAATCTGTAACAAACCAATATTACAACAATCAAATTCTATTGATTTAATTAGTCAGCTTTTGACGAACTTTTTTTGAACGTTAACAACTTTAATTAACGTATTTAGCACTTATTGGTTGAGCATTGGCCAAACACCAAACTAGAGTTGTGTCGTAAAAAAATCCAAAGTAGAAGTAGCGAGTTTCTCAAAAATAAATGGGCATAGGTTACATATGAATCTCACGTGAAAGTAATGTAAAGTAAAACACTTGAACGATAAGTAAATTTAGCTTGTACGAAGCCGTATAGGTGAAATATAAGATTTACGAGCACAATCGAAAATTCAAATGCAAAAAGTTAAATATGCACCACTTCACATAAATCCACATCGAACTTAACTGGACTTAAGATCGAGCTTCATTTAAGCAAATGTTAAACATACAACGAGTTTTAAACGTCTTGTCCTTATGAAGAAAACACGGGCACAGTGTAACGGCATAGAATCTCCGTTGGCAATAGAAAAAGAGGGCAGACGTTAAGAGTCCCGATAAAAGGATCGGAAACGCGTGCGATAACTTTTCGCAATGTGCTTTTATCTCTCTCTCTCTGTCTCTCTCTCTCTCTGTATCTATCTATCTATTTATCTATCTATGTGTGTATATATGTGTGTGTGTGTGTATCTGTCTCTTGCAGGCCGCGCCGAGTTCGACTGAGGGACGTCGTGCTCCGGGGGTCCGATGCACCGACGTGTGGGAAAGCCGAGCGGGGCCTTCTCTTCTACCTGGAGTGGGGATAGCGGGTCTTGGAGTCTAGGTGAACGGACGTCACCCTCCGCTTTTATTTGCTTCCTCTTCTCGCACTTTTTTTCTCTCGTACGGTGTAGGTGACTTTTCGCGCGGAAGAAGCGCCGGGAACTGCGAATAGAGATCTATCGGTGCAAGAATGGATCGATCGATCTATCTGTGGCCACGTAAGAGACGATTTATCGAACTCTCGTGCGAGAAATATGGACAGCGCACAGGCATTTCATAAAAGTTGAGCGGGGCAGTAACATGTATTACAAAGTGGTATTTAAATAAGAATAAGGCTTCGCTCGCTTAGCGCTTACAAATTAATGGCGTAATTTGAAATTTTATTATCGCCATATTTCAGGATCGAATACCTGAATACTATAATTAGGCATTTCTGTCTAGGCTTGAATTTGAATTTTTTCACATGGCAGTTTGAACAACATGTTGGTAATCGTAAAACTTTCCCAAATATTAGTATATTGGCAAAAGTGTTCATTCACATGAGCACTGGAACTATCACAATTTACAAAAGTCTGAAATTATAGATAAAAGTAGCAAGCGAAATGAAATGAACACGCGACAACAAAGATATTCCACGAGAAAAGTAGGCAATACCAATTTATATGCATTTCAGTTAAAACAGATATCGATTGCAGATAATTAGAAAATTAAATAAATCTTATGCATTTTTTTTTTTTTTTGTTAGATTAGATTGACATTTAGTTAATGTAGCCATTTGCAAATTCTCTAATATAGAAATTAAATTTTACCTATGCAATTTCATAGAGATGTATACAAGAAACAGTTAAGTATTGTATATGTATATATATGTATTATTTTATAAAATTTATCATATTTGCTCGTTTAGCATTTTATTTTTATAGCTTACTTATTATATTTGCTCACTTGATTATGCCATAAAATATATTTTATAAAAATATACACATACATATTTGCTTGTTATATTTTATTTACGTTATACCTCGTATTATTTCATTACATTATATTTTATTAATTTCCTTTTATAACGGATTATTCCAGCAGTTAATTAACGTGGATACATATTTTATTTAAACTCTTTGTGAAAACTTGCAAGTAATTATCATTGCGTGTCTAGTTTCTTTGCACATCTCTTTATTCTACATTTCGTGTGCTCAATTTCAGTTACAATACAATTTCACTTGTACTTTCATTTAAAATCAACAAATATATATTCATCGCCATAATCAACTCACTCTTTTACCAATATCAATGTTTTTTAAAATATACGACGTCACTAATTCTCAGGTGCAAAGGTAAACAATTGCATCTTAATTCTTTAAAGTGTAATCTGTGCTTATGTAGAAAAAGCATTTTAATACAACCTATAACTAGTGACCATATCACTTCTTTATTGCGTACTTACCAATACCAGATTACCGAGAATAATATATATACTGATACAAAAAAATACGCGTTAAAAAATTATTTATAGCTAGTTTATTTACATAAACGTATTATTTATTTATAAATTTATTTTATCGCCTTTACAAATGAAATTAGCAAATTCAACGTCCAATCCATACATGAGAATATATATATAAAAAGTCTAAATGTGCAATACTTACATTACGTACGGCGAGTTGTATTTGCCATAAAATTCGTAAATTATTTCAGGCGAACTTAGAAATTTAGAATCTAAATATATAGCTATTGGCTATTATAGACTTATTTGGTAAAGTAATTGTAATTACTGCAAATTTTGTCGAGCAACATGGAAAATAGATTTTAAAAATTTTGACAAACTTAATAACTGAACACTTAAGCTATATTATACTATTTACAATTTGCAAAATACTATCTGGTTTACGTTAATTTTTTTATTTAAAAGCCTTCGTGTATACATTCATAATATATAATCAACTTAATTTTCATAATAATCCGAATTTCATTAAAAAGTTGTTTATGAATTTTTGTATGATAATTCGTATGATTTTCGAAAGTTCTGTGTATTGGATAAAAATTGAAATTGAAATTCGATATTTGAAGTCAAATTATTCAGATCATTTTATAAAATTTTCCAACGCTATTTATAAATATTCACTTTTAGTATTATAGCACAATATTTTCACTTACCAATAAATAATATAAGAATCCGTTTTCCAATCAAAATTATATCGCATTTATTAAACATGTGACTTTCAGTTTCAATTAAAATATAACATGAAATTAAATGTAGCTACTCTCTCTCTCTCTCTCCAATTTACTGATAAGTTAATGTAGAAATTTTGCATGTAATAATATTTTATTTTCACAACTATTTACGATTCAATATATTTTTTTTAAAAAATTAATTGTCTCGTTATATGTTATACAAAAGTGAATAATAGAAATTGAACTTTATAAACACTGTGTGAATTATTGCACCACTTTTATTATAAAGGAATAATGTTAATGTAATCGTTAATTTATTTTCAACTATAAAATTTCGTTAATTGTCCGATTATTTGTATTGTATATATTAATGTAGTAGATGATTGTGTTGTGGATAAAAGCAATTTTACTTTATTTGGTTAAAGCAATGATTGGAAGAATTTGATAAATAATTTATAAAATTTTTGTCGATTCTTCTTGAAACTCGTAATGTATTTCAATATACACTTTAAAAAGTATAATATAATTTCTTTTATAAAGTTCAAAGTCATTAAAGTCCTTAATATTTTGTCAAGTTTTTCTAATCTTCAAATAGCTTTGGTGCACTTTTATATACGAATAATTTACTCGCTAAATTAACGTTATTAATCAGCATTATTATTCATTTACGCATCCCATTTCCATTGAGTAAAATTACGTTTCTTAATTAACAGTAAATCTATCCAAAATGATATAGAAGAAGTTCCCTATAATTCACGTTTTAGTGCTTTCCGTTAATATCCCATTGAAAATGTTATGCACTTTTAAAAATGAAATTAAGCACGCCAACCGATTACATATTTTAATTGCAATACGAAAAGAAGAAGAAAAAAAAACCTCCTCATTAAATGTAAGGAATATTTCCACATTGATTTCAATAATCTAGCTTTCTCTCACTCTATTAGAAATCAAGGGAATTATGTCTAATAGCTATACATCCTTCTCCCCGTCCATTATTTCAACGGATCCAAGCAACGTTCCACGATAATGAAAGAAAATGTTTCTTCCCGCTAATCACTAATTAATTGATTAATTTCAAGCGCCATGCTTCGTACGGGAAAATTTCCAAGCATAATACGCGCATCGTACCAACACATCGATGACGAACGCCCACGCTTGGCTAGAATGCCGATCGAGATCAAGGCTGCCCAAGCACTGCAATTCATCATTGCCGGTGGATAGCGACTCCTCAAGGTGCACTTTTGCACCTTCACCTTTGCACTAATTGTCAATGGACAATCAGCTTGGGATAATAATCCTCGCGTTCCTCCCCTCCGAAGCTCCTCGCGCTCCTCCGACTGGAAAGACTGGCGATGCCGAGGTGCGCATCCGCGGAAAGAAGTTTTGTTCCTTTGGCGAAAATTTAAATTGCAGATAAAAATTGCCACTCGCATTGGAATCGCATTGTCTTATCTGGCATAATAAGAGTTGCGTTAGGTCTATCGTACTTTATTTCGAAGAGGGAGACTCGTTTGGCTATTATGTGTACTGATCTTTTGCAATACGAGCTCTGCCCGAGCAATTTGAGAATATACGAGAGTACGTAATATTTAGTTGCTCGACATTATTTGTATTGGTCCACGTCAAATGCCGATTGGATGGAGAGAAATTTCAATGGAAGCTTAAATTTACCAATGCTTTTGGAACATTAAATGAAAAAACTTTTACGATACACTTTAAAATCATTCTTTTAATACGTCTTCGTTGGTAAAAAAAAGAAAGAAAAAAAAAAAGTTATTGTACAGGTTTTCGCAATAAACAATCAATTTCAACTATACTATGACTTTTTAAAATCATTGTTCCGTTTTTCTTTAGTTCAGTGGATGAAGATTATTGAGATTTCGCATCAATTATCAATTATAATTTTTTTTTCATTTTATAATTCCTTCATTATTTAATAATAAATTGAGCATTGATTGTTATAATTTAAATTGCAACAAAATCCTTTAAAAAAATATATAATTTTTATCAAACTTTAAAAACGAAACCAACGATTTTTGCTCTAAAAGTATTTAAACATAAATGATAAGATGAACGAATAGCCATAAAATTTTTGACTACGTGAACATTTATTTAGTTCAAAATGAATTTCCGATTATCAATTTCAACTCTGTTTATATATATATACATGTATCTTCCAAAATATTTGATAAATATAAACATAATTGGCAAATGTTCGTTTTAATTATCCTACTCAATGATTATTGTCATTTTTATTAAATTATCGGGAAAAACATAGCAAAAGTAACACACTTTACATAATATCTCGGTCCATTGATGCTTTAAAATTCTTAATTGTCAATTTATTTATGTGAAGTGTGTTTAATAATATATACATATATATATATATATATATATATATATATAACGATTTTTAACTTAAATTTGTATGGTTATCAATTTTATTAAAACGAGATGAACATAAGTGATTAGTTTTTGAAATTCTTTTTACATATGCGAATGTGAAGTAACATATTATGCAAAATTTAATTTAACATTTTTTTTTTTAACGTATTCAATCGAAATTTAATAGCCTTTGCCTTCGAATGAATACATCAATTATATTGATATACAAGTTGCTTGAATTGAACTTTATTAAATAATATATATTGTTTTTTTATTTATTTATTCGAGTGGTAAGAAAGTTATTTATTGTACAATTTACAAAATTTTGTCGTAATAGTAGCCACTTAGTTGTATAAAATTAAGAGATTAAATAATATACTGCACAATAGAAAATAAAAGTTATGTTGCGAAATAAAAACTATACTGCAATATAGGCGATGAACGCGTTCTTTAATATATTTTGTACATTACTTAATTATCATTAGATTTATTAATAATATAGATAGACAAAAGAAGGATATTAACAAAGTTCGGTATAGGATAAAACAAAATATCTTCGTTTATAATTTCAGTTCATTGATTTTGTACATTGATTCTCGAATTAAAATTTATCTCCTAAATACGTTACAAATAAGGTCAGTACGTAAAGCTAGAGAGGTCGGGAGGATATTCGTCCTTCAACACAAAAACTCAAAAGTCACATAATCGCTCTAAGTAAATTAATCACCATTATTACAATCGTCATAATAATTATCCTCCTCGTAGTCGCCTGCTCAATTCACTATATATTAACGAATCTATTCCCATCTTACTTCATTATGCACGCTTTTTAATCACTAAATGTGTGTGTGTGTGTGCGAGCGAGCGAGCGAGTGTGGATGTACGTTGTTTGTGGGTGGGTTGATAGGTTGACCGAGTGAACGTCAGCGTTCTTATAGGCAGATACATATACATATACATATACATATACATATACATAAATCCAATAGAAAGAGATTTCAACTGGAATCGTCCTTGGGATCTTCTGCCTTTCCATCCATTCCTACGCCTTTTCATTCTCCTGCTGTGATTGCCTCGAGCCTCAATGTATACAATAACCATATTAGAAAGGCAGTAGTAGTAACACGTCCAGGATAACAGCTTCAAGTACTTTGGCAAATGTCGGGATTGATGAAAGCGCAAACAAAAATTAAATATCAAAGCTTCGGGCTCACGTGCTTACCAAACCTTCAATTCATAGTCCGAATTGCAGGCTCATTTTATTGAATTTGTCGATAACAATTTTGTGCAAGGAGATATTATTACATTTTTTTCACAATATATATATATATAGTCTGCATCTTGAGGAAGGGATTAGCCTGTATTGGTATAGGTAATGCTCAAGATTTTTTTAAGGGTTGCGCGAGTTCTACCTGTGCTATGATTATTTACTGATTGTTCTGCCGATGCTTGCACACTCGGTCACGTATAATATAATTATTACCTCCAATAAATATATCAAAAATTAATTTCATTCGTAATTATGAATTGCCTCGTAGCTGTACAATGGTGCATGAATTGTTTTAAATAATTGAATTAAAATCTTGTGGATTTCGATATAGATGTTTTATCGAGTGAAAACTAGCCTCGAATCAAATGTATTATAACGGAAATGACAAAGCATAATTAACGAATAAAGACAACATTTTTCTTGTTACAAATCTTACATTTTGTCGAAGATAGGAGATTTAGAAATAAAAATAGACAATTATTAGCATCCAAATCTATTCCATTCTTTCTTAAATATTAAGTTTTTAATATTATAATTTATAAATGTTTGATCTAAATTGAACGATTACGCAAGGTTGCTTAGAAATTCAGTAAATTAATATAATGAGAAAAAGGTTTTCAATATACCACTGGAATTTTAATTTCCTTAATAATTACAAACTATTTATTGTTCATTAATAAGGAGATAGTACTCATTAATTTCACTTATAGTACTTTGTAGAAAAGTTAGAGTAAAAATTCGATAATAATATTTAGAGTGCATACAGCTACAAAAAAATACCAGATCAGAGTAAGAATTCTTATTTACTCGAATTAACATATTTAGTTTAAGATCTCTACACAACACACTTTATCATATTCAAATCATATTTTTTAAGATTTGAGTATTAATTATTTTAATTATAGTAATGATTTCACAAAAGCTTTTAGTAAATTTATTCGAAAAATTAAGTTAAAATCAGTTCTTTATAAACAATTAGATAATCGTACGCTTAGTTTATTATCTTGTATTTCAAAAATTCAATTACATTTATTTGCAGCAAACGTTGTATGCATTTCGTTTCTCATTTTCATTTGAAACTGGCCAGAAGACTATAATATAGCTTACGATTCATATAAAATTAATGTAAATAATATAGATCGAAAAGAGAATAAAATTTACTGTTTATATATATATATATATATATATGTACTTATGTTGTAATAAAGTTAAATTATCGTTTTTTCATGAATCATAGTATTCCGTAAATAGGTACTTTTATCACAAATGTATTAGATAAATTGTCTTTTAATGAAAATATCAAGTTTCAATTCAATTTTATAAATTAATATCATTTATTAGATATATTTATACTAAATTATTTTTGATTTCTCTCATATTGACTTTACCATTTTATAAAGTAGTAGATTGTCATTGTGATATTTTTCATCGGCTATGCCACAAGTAGTTGAATAATTTCACGCATACACGCACGCAACACAAGCATACGAAATTATTTGATATATTTATCTTACTTTTAGTCTGGTCAAGATAAAGTCTAATGCAAAAATTGAACATATTTATCAAAATAAATTTATACTCCCATATATGTTAATTATAGTCGGGTATAAATTGAAGATTTTTTATAAGCCAAACAAACAGTCAAGTAATTAAATAATAGACTATTGCACGAAAAAATAGACAAACATAGATATACAGAACAATAAAACGCACTAAACATTTTTCATATTTAATACAAGTTTTTTGTAAATATATATTACAACAGGATAAGTGAAGAAGAATAGAAATATTATTTATATTAGACTTTGGATGGGTCAAATTAATTTAAGCTTTTATATATTCTATTTCCAATTCCAATACGTCTACTTCATTGATTTGGAGCTTTATTATGATTATTATTTTTTTCTTTAATAATTTGAAGTTGTCATTAATACTTATGTGAAAACTGAAACTCTTTTTTTTTCATGAATTTATGTTATTGTTCATACATATTCTAATGGTATACAATAGATAATCTTAAATTAATTCAAAATGAAAACAAAATGAAAACCAAGTTTCGAATGTCAAGAAATTTTCTCTTCATTAATAGTTATTAGTGATTTAAAACAAGTTTACAATAACTAATATGTAATAGAGAAAAATGTAAATTATAATAGGAACTGAAGATAAAAAGTAATTGCTTTCAAATTTTTCTAAGCAAATTTGTTTACAATTCATAACTGAAAAGAAAAACAATATGTGGGATATAATTATTGAAAAATAATATTTATTTTTCACAAATTATTCCCTTAACATTAAAGTATGAAATGTCTAATGGCATTGGTGTTTTAGCATATAGCGATAACGAGAAAAAAGGATATAATTTTGAAATTTACGATTAAATTCCATGTTATTGTATTTGTAAGCTTTCAAATACTTTTCTATGTATACATTTTAGGATTTAATGCGAGTTAAGTTTGATATTTATTATTAAATAAATTTGGTATATTTTTAGGATATGTTTAAATGTAAAGTTAATAATAAAATGTTTTAATGCCTTAATAGTTTAATGGGCAAGCGTATGTTGAAGTATTTATTTTCTATGATTCAGAAAGTTCAGAAAAATATTTCATATATATCGAGTCATAAATTTTGATAATATTGCTAAATTGAAAATAGAAATATTTAAGCGAGGTTTTCAATGAAACAGTAATAGAAAAATACTAATTATGAAATATAAAAGAAAACAATTTCTCAAAGTACTGAAAGTAAATTACTTTGAAAGATTAGGCTTTTTTTTTTCCAAATAATGAAAAATAGTTTGCAATGACAATAAATAATCATGATATTATGTTATCGATATATTAATTTATACTAAACAACGCTATTTAAGGATACCAAGGAATAGAATGTTGAGAAATATTTGAATGGCTTAGCATTGCGGTAAGTACATTTACTGTTTTATCGGCCGTGCCATAAATAGGGTAGAAAAATTTCAATTTACAATTTCACCAAACAATGAATACATAAATAGTTATAATAAATAAAAATACTTTAATTTATACAGAATATAAATTTATTAACGTCCGCAGTGCAATCATTCGATGAAAAATGATGTACGAAGGTTTTTATTGATATTTTTTTTTTTTAAAAATAATTATAAAAGATGATTAAAATTATAAACACAATATTACAATTTCTTTGTTCTAATGTCTATTAAGGGGGGTACTTAAAATCCTAATTCATAGACATATGCTAAATCAACGTGAAGGATAGGTGGATTTGATCTTGCAATATATTTTTTTTTTTAAAGTATTTTTTAAATTACACCTATTTAATCGGTATTCAGCATATGAAGTTTGCTTAGGGATATTATAGTAGGTAGAACTTGACGACAACCCCATCTTGAATGGCATGTATATCCTCTCGTGAGTTGATTAGCAAATTATTAAAGTCCGAAGTGTCCGTGAAATGGTGATCTGATGGAAATTTTGGAAAAAGAAAATTTGATATTTCGAGAAAATTGGCATTTCTCAGCATATGCAATCACAACGAGACGCGCGTCCACACTGTCACAATTCGTAGCATAAGTGAATTGTCTAACGTCAGTAGTTTCTTTAGCTTTGTTCTTTTATACCTGCGTATCGTCCGTGTTATCCAGCACGGCACCGCTGTACGCAAGATCCCAATAATGCTCGACCTGATGTTTCTTGAAGTGCTCGCGTGCCATCTTCTCTATCGGGCATACTTTGAACTTGATGTCACCGAAATGTCTGTGCTTGCTAGTGCCCTCCCACACGAGTACACACTTGTTCGGTACATCGTTGCCGTCCATGTCCTTAACTTGATCTTCCTCCCATTTTATGCGATGTAGCATGAGTCGCTTGTACTTGCTAATCTGCTTATTGCCCCCTTCAACGACAACAACATTACAATCGCGAAACAACATTACGCAACCAGTGAGGTAAAGCTGCTTAGCATTGGTTTCTACCTTGAATTTCTTCGAGGCATTGTTGATCAAGTCACGTATTCTGTTATAATAAATATATATTTCCAGATCAAGTACATTAGATATTTATCACTAAATCGGCTAAATGCCTTATTTGACAACTTCAAAGAGTGCCTTTCAATTTCTCAAATAATCAAACTTTTAAATCTTTCGAGACATGAACTTTAATAACAATTCCCTTGCTCAAATTTCCTTAAATATAATGCTCGTCACGATAATTATCAAGTAGAAAATTACTCATAAATATTGAAGCGAACTGCATTTTTTCTTTATTTTTTTTTTTTTTGTATACGAATATCAGAATAGAATAGAATAGTATAATCTCACATTAAGCAATAATTGAAAGATATATTCCCAAATAAATTAACGACGATCAATATATATATTTCTTAATTGTATTGAGCTATAAAGCTTTATTATCCTCTATAATATAACAATTGATAACGTCGGGATATCGTCTTATTTTACACTTAAATCATCTTGTTCGAATAATATTTTACAGCTGCTGTAAAATAGTTGAAAAAAAAAAAATATTATAAACTCTAATAATCACAAACCTGAATACAGAGACGCAAACTCCTAAACTAGTGTCTTCTCTAATTTTTCTCGCTTTCTTCTCACGCCTTTGGTCAGCGGTGAGTCGCCTGGCCGCATTGGCATCCTCGTGAGCCTTCAACCTCTTTGCCATCTGTTGTCTCACGTGGGCTTCGATTTTCGTCGGATCCTGCACTGCCTCAGTCCCTAAAACCCTCATTAAATTCGATATACGTAGCTTTGGCTCTGGCGGCGGTTCCAGTCCCAGACGAATTTTCTCCTGCTCCTCTTTCCAAGCTTCCCGTCGATTCTGACGGCGCAATTTTTTTCGCTCTTTATGCGTTAAGAATACAGGCATGTAAACTGGTTTCAACGGCTCCGCTGAAAGTACGTTAAAGCTAAATTAAAGAAATCAATGAGGATTAATTGCCAATTTCATGAACTTGCCGTCACTTACTTGGTGGCCTCATTTGCGCTGGATGTTCCACTAAATTTGTAATAGTAGAATCGCTCACATTTAAAATTACAGAATCCCACCATTCAATATTTGGCACATCTTCGTTAAGTGCTTCGGTTTTCGGCGCGATCAAGGCCAATTTAGTTGCCGAGCTAATGCCCGTTTTTCTAGCGATTTGACTAATTTCATTTTGCAGCTTCTCCAGTTGTGCCTTCATACGAATCCTCTCCGCCATTTGCATGAATTTGCCGGGCTCGTGGAACTTGAGTGCACGTTTCCCTCGGACAGCAGGTTTGACACCTGAAAATCATCTTAAAATTATCTATTCGTATTGACGGTATGAACATTTAACGAAAGCTCTATTATCACAGACTTTAATCAATAGTTATATAGAGGAGGAGTGCTTTTCTGTCTTATGGTCTTACCAGTCGCGTAACTATAAAATTATACATAGAAATGTCCTTTCTAAATGAAAATCTAAGCATACTTTTAATACTTTCGATACCATTACACTTAATATTATTGGAAATTAATTCTAATGTTTTACATTTAATTTTTGTATTAATTTTTATTTTCTTATAATTATTTTATATTCCTCGTTATTTGATAAATCTATACAATTTAGGGACATTTCATTGCAATTAAATTTTTTAGCTTGAAACTCAGTTATTTTTCGAAAATTAAATCTATCAAAACATTTATCTATACATTGAAAACATTATTAATACTAAAAGATCTGTAAATTAATTGAATTCAATCTTAATATTACCTATGCGATTATCAAAGAAATGCGTCTCCTGAAAGTCTTCGGGTCCCTTTGAATCCTGCATTTGTGCCTTGAATTCTTCTCTCTTTTTAGCTCTGATGTTGGCTTTGAGCGTTGGAACAACTTGAGTAAGTTGAACCTCTTTCCCAGTTATGTCAACTGTTCTCCCAGACTCATCAAGAATAAGAGGTCTTGGTTTATCTGAATTCTGTACACCTCCCAACAGTCCAGACTTGAGTTTATTTTGTATTTGAGCTTGCAGCGCAGCTATTTTTCTAGCTTTGTCTGAATCAGTTTTACTAAGAAAACCTTGATTATAAACTGAGCCCATTGTCGTTAATGTGTCTTTATTCCTTAAAAGTGGTCTAACTGTGTCCATATCTTCGGGTCGTACCCTCATCGCTCTCTTCCGTTCTTCAATTTCCTTTTGTGCATTCGCCATGATATGACTAATCTACGGAACAGATTTTCAAAAAACAATTATACGAAATCAAAATAAAAGTAAAATTAACATAACAATATGCACAGATCATAGGTTTATATATGTATAAATAATTTACTTTATCTTTCGAAAGTGTGGAGTCATTAGACTTATCATGTTTAGAGTCCTCATCTTTAAGTTTTGCTTTTTTAGAATCTCTATCTCTGTCTTTATCTCTATCATCGCCATGGGATCGTTTTTTTGATTTGTGCGAGGCTCTTATATCATCATACACTATAAATATTTTTTCTGCTACCTTCGAGGCCTTTTTATCTTCAAGCAAGGCTGACAATTTATCTATACAACATAAATAATAATTTAATTTACGATCTTCTTATGGGACTAAAAAATATTTAAACAAGAATTATTTTGTTATGTAATTAGATTCAATATATTAAATGTACTTATAGTTTAATAATTTGAATGAATTTTATAAAAAATCAGTATATGACATCATCATTAATATTATATATATATAATTATAATATACATAATTTTAATTTTAATTTTAATTTTATATATAATTATATTATACATAATTATAATACAAGTACATAAATTGATTAAATTTCTATAAACATTTATCAAGCTTTCAAATCTCTTTGTATTATTCTTTTAAACTTCAATAAAACAGCTAATAAATACAATAATATCTTAATAAATTTAAATACGTAACTATACAAATACTTGTCTACAATGCACTTCTAATATTCTAATAGGAATGTAAATAGAGTGGTATTTAAAATAAACTGAAACAATTAAATAAGTATAATGTAATTTTTCAAATTATAAAAATAATCTACGAATCTTCTTATTCCTAGTAATTATTATCAAGCTTTAATAATTATTTTACCAAGAAATTCCTTTTACTTCACGCACGTTTAATTGTTATTTATATTGTGCGCTCGTGCATTGCAAAAATTCAACATAACTCAGACTGTAATACTCAATAAATAAAACAATGCTTTTAATGCTGAAATTGATAAAAAAAAGTAAGTTATAATGTGAACAAACCTGCAGTTTTGCGCCTATCATAACCAGATGCAATGCAGTTCAATGCAGTGGTTACTATTGAAGACTCGGTAAAGCCCAAAAACTTGCTGACTGTCCTTTCAATTTGTGGCTTTAACTCATCAATTTCCTTGCGCGATAAGTACGACATTGTCGCTTTAATATAAAAAAAGCACGTAAAATAATAACAAATTTGTCTCAATTAAAATTAAATACACAAATTAACCTCAAACTAAAGAGGTTATAATTGGAATCACCTACGATATTTTCGTCGGATGAGACTTAATGTATCCTCGGCTCTTGAGATTCCTTAACTTTATCGTGTGCATATCATCTCTGTCGATATGTTTTCGCGCATTTTTGTTAGATAAACAGAATTATTAAAAATTCTAAAAAAACACGTATGGAGTAACGATACACGATTCTATATTGCAGAAATCGTAATTCGCAAAATTATTCGATAGAGGCGCTTCGAGCGCTATTATTATCCGTTATGATAGAATGATTGTATAGTAATTGGCCGTTAGGTGGCCATATTTCTGTCTGACACTTTGCTCAAATCTGCAAGTGGCGGATTTACTTTTGAAAGCCAAGTTTCCCACTCGAGAACATGTCTCAGGCGCAATATGTTAAAAATAATTATCGATATGAAGAATTCTTAAGGCTAATTATTATGTCGCGTTGACAGATGTTTTTCATTGAAAATTTGTGGGGTATTTTTATAATTTTTAAACATTTTGAAGCTAATTAGTACTTGAATTTTAAAAAATACCACTCATTTCACGTAAAACGTTGACAGTATTTAAAATACTAATTGTCATAGTGTGATATGATTGAATCTTATAATTCATTAGGGTTTTTTTGTCACGTGATTTATGTATTCGAATTGTAATTTCTCTATTGGAAAATAAATTTTATCTTTGTGTGTTTATCTTTTTTCAAATCTATATATACTTCCATCGTTAATTATTTTATTTTCAAATATTTCAAATTTCTTTAAACAATTTATATTGTACATATACTACAAGGGATATGAAATATGGTTTTTGTACTTTATTTTGTATATTTTGTCTTATAAATCTTTAAATTTCATTAAAATTTGCCCATTTTATTACTTTGTATTATATTTATTGTGATTATTACTTTGTATTATAAAATCAGTTAAGTTATGATAATGCGTTTTACGGTAGAAAATTTATGAATCTTTTCAACCTCATCTTAGTAAGAAAAATAAGAATGAAAATATATGATTCATAAATGATAACTGCTCGTATGTAGAATACAAATTTTAGAATTTAATTAAAAAGTTACGAAGAAAGTATGCAATTATATAATAATTATAAATGTAATATTCTTGTAGTATATCTATTTATTGAACATCATAATAAAGTCGAATATTTAATACTAATTTTTGCAGATTAAAAAATTGTATGAAATTAAGCAACTATTGAGATATATTTATGCGAAATTTGATGTAATAAAACGTCAAAGCTACGCAAATGATATTGGGAATTACTATGAAACGAATATATTATTAATTCGGCCAATATTAAAGAAACAATTTATGCAGTAAATTAAAGAAAAATATGCTGCAAATATATGATATTATTTCTTTAAAATATCTAAAGTAAGTTAAACTTTCATAATTTTCCAATGACAAAATGAAGGGAAAATTTTTAATTTGTCAAATAATGTTTCTTGTACGTACATACACACTGATATTATTTGTTTGATATTATTGAATTACGTAATCGATTATAATAAATAAGATTGTAAATGTAAATTGAAAATTTAACAAATGATACAATTTCAAAACTGTAGTTTTAACTAACTAAATTTAATAAATATTTATTAAATTGCATAATTAACAAATAGTTTAAAGGCAGAGGTCAATTTTTCATAATATTACAAAGACGTAACAGAGAACATTAATATAATACAAAATTCAAGATAAAAAATTCCTCCTCCTATAATTACGTATCATATAATTTTCATACCTTTCGTTACATCGTTAATTAATAAATAATCAATTGTTAGTCTGGTTTATAACTTTAGTTTAACGTAAGAATGATTTTTAAGTAAGTCAAATATTTATCTTGACGAAGTAAACAAGATCTATTATATAGTCTTGCATAAAAAGTACAATCTAAACATAAAAGCCACTTGTATGCTGTTGCAAATTTATGATTCAGCAAATATGATACGCGTTAAATGCTCTTTTTCGTCACTTAAAGCATCTATTTACAACAATTATAAAAAAAAGTTGTAGATTCTCCCACATTCAGCATCGCGCCACATGAGAAATACTATACGAGTACAAACAGTCTGTTTAATTGAAAATTAATCATGTACTGCCCCACGTACCACAAACATTTTGCAGATAATAATACAGCAATGACTAGAGTTAATACATAATTTGTTAATCGGTATTAAAACATCTTTTATTAACTAAAGACATAATTTGATAATTGGTTTGAGCATGGAGGACAGAGAGCATTATAGAAAACATATTCAATGAAAGTTGAAGCACTTGTATATCGTATACAGTAAAGCCTAATTCTCCCCTTCCCCCCCTCCCCAACCCCGCTATCAATTCAGCGTGACATGCGTGTATAATAATGAATGTATATACATTAAAAAAGCATCGGTGAATGAGGGTGCAGCCTATTAATCCGTGTTGAGCATGAGCGAAACACCTTGGAGTATCCAAAGAGAGGGATGTTCGGAAGTGCCGAGATCCGCTTCGAATACCAAGCCAACGCCCATTGCATTTCGCCGATCGGATGTGACGTAAACCGGCGTCTTTAGTGTATTCTAGTAATAAATATTAATGGGGTGAGATCGTATGAGGTTGCGCGGTGCAAATGCAAGGTAGATGGACTGATTAATATTGCAATGGTAATCAAGATGTGCAAGGACATTTGTCCTTTTTATCTTTAAGAATTTTATCTTTAGGGCTCACTTTAATGCGTGACGTTGAGCTTTAAATTTATAAAATCGAGCGAATCGTTTGATGGAAGCAAGTATTGGACATTGATGGCTCGATTCATAAATGTAAAGCCTCAATTCACATAGTCTTTAAAATAGCATACTTTTCAGTATACGTTTGCGCACATAAACAATTATCTTTCATCGCCACTACATTATTAATGGTAATATAAATACTGCTGGTTTATTTACTAGGAGTTTCAGTCTGTGAGATTCTATGGGAATTACGATGAGTATGGGCAGTTCTTCGATTAAAACCTTAGGATGAGAAGGCTTGAGGCATTTGTCCTCCCTGTCCCATCGGGCCCCTTCTAAGTATAATCCCGTCACGTAACAGCCCTGCAAATGTACAGATGCAAAAGTTATTATTACGAAAGTATAAGAAATCTCGTGCCACACATGATTGATTTCACGAAAGAACCAAAGCCAGCCTCGAATCTAAAGTCAAATAAGAATAGGAAAGATATTGTCGTCACCTCGTTCAGTCGTTCCTCTATTTCTTCGGGTCTGATATAATCCGAGACGGTCGTGTACATGACCGAATGGTCTAGTGGCCAATTGTTTTTGCGACAAGCCATTTGAATGAGGGCGGCTAAATAAGTTTCCGGACTATGCAATCCCGATAGCCACATTACGAGAGGCTCGTTGACCGTAGCCTGAAAATCCAAATAGAACAATGAAAATATTGCCAAGCCTAGTGGTGCGCCTGAAATATCACGGATTATACAAGGTGGCGAAGAAATTAATTTCTCAAGCCGATTGACCTCTAATCGTGGCTATTAATAGAATACGACCGAACGAGCTTATACGCACCCATTCGGAATATTGAGCGATTCGTTTTTCAAAGTGTTCCATCCAGGTTGACAAATTTTTCCGCGTCGCAGGCGCCAAGTTTGCCCATTCCTGAGGCAACGTACCATTAAACAGGGAAATTGATATGCTTTCCAGAATGGCGTCCATCCCTATCTCACCGGTAAGTGCCTAAGATGTAAAAAGATTTTCGATTCTTTTTATACAGAAGCTCGTACTCTATACGTGACAAATAATCGTAATTAACTTTTCCCTGTCAATTTACTTTCATTTCAACCAAATTATCTTATTATACTCTTATTGTATTGCTTGTCTCGTGTTTCTCTGTCTCAAAATAAAATTTTAATACTTACAATCAACATCGTATGATAATACACGCCCACCCACATGTATAATATGGGTTTAAAAGTTAGAAAATGTTCTGCTTACTTTGTCTGATCGAATTGAGACACCGAATAATATATACCTTTCTCAGTTGCTCCAACGTGATGGTCATCATTCTAATTAATTTATTAAATCTCTCCAATTCTTGGAATAGGACAATGGTAGTTGGTGATACTGATATTCCAAACATTCTTTTAATTTTTATCAAATCATATTCTGGCGGAATTTTCGCCAATATTTCTTTTGCCACATTGTCAATCAATTCATCTCTACTTATTTTTATACCACTCACAACTGCAATTAGAAAGAGTCTCGAGTTAGTTTATATTAAATTATTTATATATTAAATTTATAGTATTATGTACGCATGTTCAATCTCTGTACACGTAACAAAATAAAAAAACGCAAGTTCTGCCCAAATAAACTGAAAACAGATGTATATATATATATATATATATATATATATAAAAGTAAATATTTGGAATTTTTATTAAAAATATGAGAAAATTATTGATTTAAAACTTAATATACCGAGTGAATTGATCTGCTTTGATTTTGTAAAGTTTCGTAAAGTTTTGTAAAAGTAAAGAATAAACATCTAAACAATATTCAAAGTTATCGCAAAATAACGTTTATCGCATAAAAAATCTGTTGTTTCTCTTTCCACTACTACTATTATTATTATTATTGTTTTGTGCATTTTCTAATAATTACTTTCGAGCTGAAAAATCATCTTGGAAATACTAATTTATACAGTAAATTACTTCTTCAATTGTTATGTTTGCGTTTCAATGTATTGCCGGAGCAGAAAACGACAAAGCAATAAAATATTCAAAAGTAAGGTTACTAATCGTAAAAATATAAGAATATAAAAAAAAAAACTTAATTAATTGCCTCGATTACTTACACCTCTTTATATTATTATGAACTTAATATTATTGCCGTTGAAATCCTAAGAAACAAACGTCTAATTGGGTCTTACCAGTCTGGGGCTGCAATTGGATGAGATGTAACCACATATCCTTCGTCGCCTGAGTGAAATAACCGATTTCGGCATTCGGATGTAAGCCGAAGACTTCCGGCGTATTAACCAACGGCAATTCTTCGATAAATTTCATATAATTCTCATGATCCCCGGAAGTGGGTATCACATAGTCGACATTCTCGTCTCGGTAGAAGTGGTAGGGCTGGAAGGTGTCGAACAAAAAGTCACCAAAGTACTCGTCCATGTAGACTTGACTGATGCGCCGATCGTAGTTGTCGATCACTCGGCCGCCGTACATCACCTGCCGACACATTTTTATTGATTTTACAAGAGATACAAGAATTTACCTATAATAGCACTTTTTTAACGTGTGTATGTTCAATTTTTTTTTAAACCGCATGTAGCATGAGAGGAAGCGAGGAAAGCGAATTTGATTTGTGTTCAGGTGAATAGATTGAGCAGTCTGGATTGAAACTAAAAATTCTCGATAATTTATCAGAAATTTATTCTATAAATACCTTTTAATAAATGAAATCCTTATTTCTCGTATAAAAATATAACGTATAGCTAGGGGTCAAAATTTTTTCTATTTAATATAATACTTGGAAATGTTAATAAATTCTTTCAAGGAAATATGAAAATAATGCCATTTTTTAAATACAATTTGTTCATTATAATTTGTCATCGTTTTATTATTGATCTATTGAGTGTAATGTGAAAGTACGCCGAGAATAATGTATTGCACAATATTACCTCTCCAATCAAATATTTCAAACTATTCCAAGGAATTCTTATCGCCCCAGTCAATAAATTTTTCGTCAAGTAAGTATTCAGTATTGTGGTACACACATTAAAATCTGACTCGTTGAAATCGTAATTTATGTTCCATCCAATTTTATCGTACTTTCTCCTCTCCTACGGGCATTAATCATGGAAAGTGCCATAAGAGTAATCGATTGCATTTGATTGTCTCTAGCCAATTGAACAATTAAACTTACTTGAACAACCGCATGGTAAAACGCCAAAACGTAAATGAGATCTTTGTAGGCCGCGTGCTCGCAGCACTCCAAAGTTTCATGAGCCATTTTGAAATACGTGTTTTTTAAATTTAATTTTAGTCCGTTTGGCGGTTCGGTTACAACTGCAATGATAAGTTATGATGCAAATTTTTTGAACAATAAAACTATTGATCTGAACTTTATTGCGTTGCGCTAGATTGTCAAAATTATAGTATCGTGACTTTCAAATATGTACAGGATATGAAAATTTTCATCGGTGCTCTCTTCATACCGTACTTTACCCCATTAAAGCATGCTTTTGCACTCCTTAAATTTAAAGCTTAAATTAAATTAAAAGACAAAGATAATGATGATACCTTTGAGCGATCGCTGCAATATTCCTATTGGGAAATTTGGATCGGGATCGGTAGTTAACCACAATCTGAAGTCGGAATGCGGCTTTCCAATATTTTCCAAGGATTTTTCCAGTTCTCTTGTGAATTTCAGTAGCAAATGACAATTTTGAAAGAGCAGCCATTGTCCTCTCGTCACTGCATTTTCTAATAATTCCAAGGCCAGCTGAACATTAATTTTCAATTATAATTATCATTATTATTATTATTATTAGCTATTATTACATATTCTTTACTCATAATCTTTTGTATGCAAATTAATTAAAAATTATAGTACAATGCGGTGGAAGAATTATTTAAAAAGTTTTTTATTCCGATGGAACTATGTAGAGACGACACAATGATTTAAGAGAAATTTGTCATAGAAATAAACTATTCTTCCTCGCGACTTTTTTTTTTTTTTGAACTTTTGAACTTTTTTTAAACTTTTTATAATGAAAAGTGAAGTAAAAAATGTTGACATACGCACTCAAGTTTTTTCAATAAATTAAGTAAATGCAAGAAAACTCTACAATTATCAATTGATGCTCTCGTTGACTACACAAATTATAAATATATATATATATATGTATGTATATAATATATGTATATGCATTTTGATATGGTGAAATGTACACAAATTTTTATTCCCATACCTGTTCTTGTCCCTGTCCCAACGACAAATTTACAAACTTGCCAGCACCACATCCATGCTTCTCGGCCAGTAAAATCAACTCATTGGTGGGATCGGAGCCGGGACTTAGCACAAAGACGATTGGCATTGTCGACGTGCTCTGCTCGAAAATGGCTTCGAGGCTTATGCTCGGAGGTGTTATGTACTCCTCGCCCATTACATCGCTTATGTAAATAACTACAGCGCGATATATGCGATCGACTCTGAAGCAGCGCAACAGCATCAGACACTCGAAATCTGTCAGCTTTGAGGAATATTGGCAGGGAAGATCTAATGACTCTGGATTGTCCATGTCGAACCACTAGTGGAAGAAAGAAAAATCAATCTGCGTTGAGTTCCGTCTTAAGAAACATAATAGCCGAGCATTAAGAGCGAACGAGCAGTCAAATAATGAAATGTAATGTCGATGTAAACGAATGTGCGTGGTTTATTGTAATTTTGCCCCAAAGTTCATATGCCTCTGGAATGTAGTTGAACAAATTGATTGCAATCCGATTGACGAATAAATCATTTTACGTAATATTAATAGGCCACCTGCTTCCATTGCGCTTCCTCCGCTTCAATTTCATCGGGCAAGTCGGCGAATTGTTCTGGGAATTCATTGGCCAGCTTCAAAATATCTTCCCAACCCGAACTGGTCAGCCAACCGTCAGTGGGATTAGCTTTGGCTGATCTCTCCAGCGAAACATTGCCTTTGATGAAGAAATTCAATTGATCGAGGCCGATGTGTTGTAGATCTTGCTCTATGCGCGTACATATTTGGAAGGAATAGAGGAGCTTATGTTTTTCGAAAATTCCCGTACATCCGTAGTCGTAGACGTTCTTGGTCAATGTTTTTATGACGTTGATAAGCCGCCTCGAGAGCAACGTATCGGGCAAAGCTTTCTTTAACGATTGTATGAATATCTGAAGCGTTTGGAACAATAATAGACGTATAAATGTTGAATATAGTCGGTTATTTTCGTAGGCTCAATGGTTATTTTCTTAAATAGCAACGATACTTTGAGAGGTACTAGAATCTAAATACGCAATAGACTTGCGCGTTTCATTTTCTTTCAATTCAGTTGTATTTGTGATATTTATTAAAAAAAAAATTGCAATATCAATTAAATCTTTACGCAACTTTTACATTTATCTTTTACTTTATCTTCGGTTAATCAACGTAATGTTCAGCCGAGTATTATTTCACGAATAGCGATAACTTACCTCCAAATAACTAGTAAGTGAGTACTGGTACATAGAGTTGACGATAGCCATGTCGGCCAAAACAAAGAATAGAATGGCGCCTCTTTTGGCCACCAATCTATAATCGTTGCGTAGTTTATCAATTTCCTTGGACGTCACCTCGGCCTCTTGTAATTTCGTCGACACTTCCTGCGCAATGGACTTCGTATTCTCCAGAGTTTCAATCAACTCCACATTGTCAAGCATATTGCCCTGATTGCTTGTTATCTCTCGCAGCAAATCATTTTCTAATTCCTCCAGCTTCTTTTTATGCGAGCTCGTTTCGACTATCAAAGCCTCACGTTGCTCTTCTATATCCGGCCGCTCGGTGCGCACCACCACCGACAAAAGTTGTTCCTCCAGGCCCTTAAAGCAACACGAATTACATCGAAACACAAACTTCACCTACTTTTCTTTACATAATCAATACTCTCTTATTATCTAAGCGAGAAGAAAATAAACGAAAAACAAAAAAAATTAGAAAAAAGCTTAAAAATTTTTTACAATTTCCTCAATTTGAGTTTATTATTTTTATCGAGGATATTGACAGTGACGAGTCGTTGTTAAAAGTAAATTTATAAATTAAATAGACGTATGTTGTTTATTCTTCAATGGAACGCAATATATATTTTTTCTAGTATAAATTAAATCTACTAATATACTTATTATTCAATTTACTATTGCAATGTCATTTAGCGATATATTATGTAGTCATTTTATTTTTTTTTTAATCGATTGTAAAGAACTAAAGTTAATGTGTATACCTGCTTTATTACTTATTACTATCAAGTACTTTAATGAGGAACTTTAATAAGTTATACTGTATGTTGGGTTTCAAGAGTTTTAGGAATTTTAAATTAATGGCATTAATTTATTTCGTCGCAATTCCTTCGTTGGCAAACTATAATTACTTGATCCAACAAGAAGGTGGGAAAATTTGAAAATTGCAAGAAACTTTAAAACTTTAAAAATTTGTACAATTGGTTTAATTCGAAAATATTTGAAAGTACGGTAAACAATTATTTTTGGCAACAAATCGATAATTTTATAATTATCGTATCGTCCACTCAAATGATCTACGTTGCCAAAAATTAAATAATCATCGAAATACGTAATCAAGAGAGTAAATACATCAATTGCTCACAAATTACTTACGGTCGTTGTCACCATAAAATTGATGACTATCGCTTTTGCATAAATAATTGGATTTAACGATGGATTTGAATGCTTTGTTACCAAGTACATGCGAAATCGTGGATCATAATCGACTTCTTTATCACCAAGTAAGATGAAACTTCGGCCAGAAACCGCTAATATTTTATAAATTATATCAATTGTAGTATATCATCTTAATATATATGTAGTAGAGCATTTAAACGCAAAATTTTCAATTCATTAGCAAATTATTGTGCATACGAACTTTGAACATTCTTCATTATGGCATTGTCAAGGATGGGATCAATATAATCAATATCCTGAAACAATACCGGCAACCCATATTTAATTGCAATTTCAACTTGTTTAATGAAGTCAGGCTCGTGTAATGTGAGCAATTTCAAATTGGATTTTTCTTCGCGTTTCTTAATCCACTTGAATGCCTGCTGTTGCGGGTCTATGCAAAGTGGAACTTTGGACGCTCTAATCGTTAAAATAGCATTTTGAATTGACAATTCATCCGGCGACACACCTTCAGAGTTCCAGCTGTAAAGAGAAATTATATATATATACATACATATATGTAATAATAAAATTCTTTATAACTTTCGACGACATAATTTCTAATCTCATGAAATATATAATTTTTTTCTTCCGATTATACTACTAATGTAAGCCCGGGATTATTACTTTATTCACATTACTTTATTCACATATTCACGCTCTAATGGACATAATTAGAGCGTAATAATGTTTGCAATGGTACAGCAGGAATATTATACGTAGAACAAAAATATTGGAAAAATAATTAATTCTCAAGAGTCTCAAAAGATCTTTTGAAACGGTAGTTAGTTATCGTTTGTGCGTTGATTATTTTTCATATTATCTTACCTACTGATTTCTACATTATTAGAAAGTTCATTTTCAAGTCTAAATGGCTGCGAAAGGGGGATTTTTTTCTCAACGATACTTTGTAGCCAATCGTTATAAATCATTTCTGTACGAAAATCAAATGTAAATGGGCCACTATAAACCAAAAATTCAGCACACAGAAGACAATTGCCAATGATTTTCTTCAACCCGGTGTATAAAACCTCTAAATCTTTTTTCCAGCGTTCGTTCTCTGATGACAGGCCTCTAATAAATAAAGAAAATCTTTTACAAAATCTTTTACTAAAATCCAAATGTCTTTTAATATTAACATTTTTATTGTTAAGTATGTATATAATATGTTTTTTTTATTTATTAGTATATTCGAAAATAATTTCAATTGGTATAATTAAATTTGCAGTGAACAGTACGCAGAACGTAATTTCTCGGTAAGAATGAATTTTTTTTTAAAAAGTAAATCAATCGCATGTTTAATAATAATTACAGTATCGATAATAATGGTAATGGTAATAATAATAATAAAGAAGAGGAAGAAGAAGAATGAAAGAATAAGGTGATAAAGTGTACCCAATCAATTTATCAGCAGCAATTAAACGCCTTTTTAGCAAATCTGTCTCCTCCTGTATTCGCTGTCTATCCGCCATTGCAGTTTCATATTTTGTATTCAAATCTTCCAACAACTTTTCCAATCTCTCCAATTCTTGCTCCTCTCTGGTCAAAGCTTTTGCCGCTTTGTCCGATTCTATCTCTAATTGGTGAACTCTGTCCATTTTAGGTTTAACCTGTTGCAAAAAATTAATTGTACGGGTCATAATTTGTCGACAAAATTAAATTTATAACACTAAATTTTATCTACGATATATATATATTTTGGTTTCTTCAAGGCTCTTAAAGCACAGTTTCAGATCATTTGTATGAGTTTGGATGAATTATCGTTGAATGCATATTTTTTCAATTACCCACCTCACTATAGACAGCGCAATAACCCAAAACAGCGAGGACGAATTTGTAAAGTCCATAGCCTGCGGTGCTAATAGTTTTCATTTGCTCCATTTTATTCGACTTCCTCAAATGAGCTTTCACCATCTGCTGCTGCTTCCAACTTATCTCATTGCAATTCATCTCTTGCAGGAGGCGCAAAAAATTTGGATCACTCATCATGCCTTTAGCGCTCTTCCAAGATATGTCTTTAACGCCCCTAATGATAGCCACGCACTCGCAAACAACTTGTACTGGCTCGGGTGGCGTTGCAAAAGATCTAATCACAAGTATATTGTAAATGTGAATTTGGACGGGTTTTTCAACAACAATCTCCAATACAAAGGCTCTATCGAGTAAATCTCGAGCAAATAAATGGGCATTCATTTACCTAATTTCGGTTATGTCGGATTTGTCAAGATTACCTAGGGCACGCTTCGACTCCTCGAGTGCCGGTTGCGCATCAGCAAGCACAGTTTTAGCCTCGGCTGACTCCTTAGCTATAAACTTGTTTCTCACTTCGATTTCCTTACTTTTTTCCTGACTAAGTGCCTTCTTGATCTCGGCTATTTTTGTACTCTCGTCGATTGTCTTGAGGAGAGTCTCGCAATTTTTCGTCTGCTGTTTGACCTTTAATTTCTGCGAGGCCAGGGTCACATTGAGCTTGTCAAGGTTGGCTGAGGCGTCAGCTATTTTCGACAGGCCACCCGACAGATGAGAACACTAGTTACAAGTCAATTGTTTACCATAAGTACAGTTGGTTAAGCCAAGCTGAAAGTCCCGTAAAAATTGTCGATTGCCTTACCTGAGCCTCGATGTAGGCGTGCCGTTGCGTCAGTAGGTTGATGTAAGTTTCAAGGCCGTCGAGGAAATGCCGAGGCGTCACGTAGTTAGGGCGTCGTAATTTAACGAGAAAATCATTCGTGTACTTATTCATAGTGGTGTGAACGTAGACAGCGTGGCACACAATGGAGTTCCGATGCTCTTCCGGAATATAACTATTCTAAGGTCCAATGCTTTCGTCAGTTGTTTGGCCAAAAATTCCCCTCACCTCATATATTATAATAAACTTACGTCTCTGAGGGTGACATTGCCAACGGCCAGTAAGGCCTGCTCGGGCCATGGAAATATCCAATCGATGGTCGTGCAATTGACCAAGCCCGGATAATTTCTGCACCGAGCACGCAGAACATCGCCCGACGGGCTCATCGATAAGGCGATATGTAAATTCTCCATCCTCTTATGGATAAAGTACGCCCACACGTTTTCCCTGTTTTTTTTTTTTTTTGAAGGCAAAGTACCATTATTGTCCATTATTGTAGGTGAGGATGCGATAGATAAGATAGATTAAGCATAAAGGTAAAAGGCACCTAATGTGCTGGGGCGGAATTACTTTAGGAAATAAACTAACTTTGTAACACCGAAATTCGCATCTTTGGCAGCGTTTCTGCAAGATGCCACGATACTATCTTTTTCTTCGTCGGCATATAGTGCGGAGACGATACCAGTTGTTAAGAGATTATTAATTATCTCGAGAAAGCTTTCGTCGGTCGCTTGCTCGTCGGTGAATAAAAATACTGTCTTGGTGTTCTCGACTCCGACCATCGTCAAAAGTTTCTTAACACAATAACATAAAATTGACATTAGATGAATAATTTATATCTTGGGATGCAGAATGAACATCGCATTATTATTATTATTTTTCTTTTATGATTAATCGTCGCTTCAAATTCCCTTCTTTACATTTCATTTCAATTTCTAAAGTAATATAATAAAGTAAACACAATAAAGTAATGAAATAGTAAAGTAAGCGTAACTTGGCTCAATTCATAAGACTTTTCACTACCAATGCCAACCAAATATATTGCATCTCGTCGTAAGTAGTACGCATCGTAATATCCAAATGATGACGAAGAAACTTACTTTAATGTCCTCCCGGAAAGCAAACTCGTCGTAGCCCCGACTCGGCAAAATCTCAAATATCTCGCAGGCCGCGGCAAATGTAGCCAACCTCACGACCGATCGCCGACCGCTACCACCCACACCAACAATAAGCGCATGACTGCGTTCCATACGTAATATTCGGTGCACGCGAGTGAGATGCTCGAGGGCATCATTAAATAAGACCATATTGAGTCTCACGCTCGCTTGCTCGTTGAATTCCTCGAGAATCTGGGCATTTTTGAAAATCCATTATCATTAGTCGCCCAAGCAATACTATCGCAGCAAAGTATTCTATCGCCACTTCAATCGCACTTCTATTGCCCGATAATTAGTTTTGTTTTGCAGTGAAAAGGGATTTTCACCAATTTTTCACCATTTCAAATGACATTATCGAGAAAGTTCAAAATGGCTGATAAACTTGTATTGCTTAGCATTAGTTAATTAATTGCCGTAAGATCAAGTGGAAAAAAGGTCAAAAAAAAAATGTCCAAACGATTTACCTCTGTAAAAAGATTGAAAACGGCCTCGTAATCGAGCAGATCCTCGTACATCCGCGTTTCGCCCTCGGTGCAAGCATTTCGAAAATCGCCAAATAGCAATGGATCTCTCAAACTATAATCAATTAAATCCTGATCGCTCTCCCAGAACTCCGTAATTTTGCTCTCGATGTGGCTTTGCACGAGCTCTTGATCCTAGAATTTGTGCGATGAAAATAAGTTCCAATTAAATGGGGCCAATACGTTTGTTTAGCAAGAGTTTACAGATTTTGAGATGAGCCGATCGTAGAATATTCGGTTAAACTCGTTGCGCCAAAGACGCACAAACTGCTGCTCTGTCTTGAAATTATTTGGATGGCTCTGTGTTAAACCAATCGTCACTCTCGACAGATCGCGCATATTAAAGATGTAATGAAACCTTGAAGGAGTAGGTGGCAGTTCCAGAACAATAAGCTGAAACAACAAACAAGAATTATAAATTTTCATGCCATTTCGCTTGTGAAGTAAATATCGCAATTGTGAATTTTGTCATAATTAGGGAGTAAGGAGTGTGCACACTTAAACGGCTATTGATCGTTGAGATCGCGAAAAGAACGGATAGGAATAAATTTACCTTATAAAGAGACATCGTTATCTTCATTATATCATCCGAAAGATTTTGTATATTTTGCGGGAAAATTTCGAGATGCCCAGACAGAATACTCTTGTAAATGTATTGCAAAGTTTCGTCGGCTGGAAAGATTAAGTTGTACACGCAGAAAATGGAAATAAATCGAGGATCAACGTCGTGCCTTCCTCCTCCGGATTTTCCCATTGCAGATAGAAAGTCTAAAAATTGTTAAGATTTATACGTAAGTTTAGAAAAAATTTTTTTTACACTTTAGAGTGAGCAACTACTTTAGCCGCTAAAATCAAAAGCGATCGATTCCTCGTGGCTGCTATTACCCAAGGAAATATCAACATTTACTTGTGACTTGTTTCGAAATATTACATTCATCAAGCACAGTTTGTTCGAACGTTTTATTCGCCACGGATTTCAATTGCATTCACGTACTTGTATCTTTAATTTGTTTCCAACTAAAGTCTTTGCCACGATCGTATAGTCCACCCTTTTCTAGCAGTAATTTTAAAAGCGCAATTGGTTGCTGAGTGCCGTAAGTGTCGACCATTGGCATATTTATATCGTCAATGAAAATAATTAGACTCTTGCCGGTGGTTGGGCCATAAATATTTTTGGTCCTTTTCTCCACCGACGACTCGATGCTTCGCTGAACGTCCAACGATGTCGTTCTCGACGAAAAGTTTATTGGCAAGTAATTCTGAAGCAAATGTCGTTTATAAATGTTATTAATTGGTAAATGTTATCAACTCTACAGATAATTGATTGTACATTGCCTAATACAACCTATTGGTATTATTGCAATCTTTGTATGCCATTCTTGCATAGCCGTCTGTTATTTAAGAATGAAATAATTCGTACGATATTTACGTAAACTTTTTTAAAAATTTATCGTTGAAAATCGCATATTATTAGTTGAGGAATAAGAATGAAAATTATTTTTGTCGATTATCGAGCGACCTAATTGAACGATGTTATTAGCAATATTTTTTCAGCTATTATAAATTTATTTTCAGGAAAATTGCTAAATTTATGATTTAAAGGCCGATGTGAAATGTAAAAGGCTAAGAGGCAATAATTTAATTCCTCTGCTCTATATACTTAATTTTCATTAGGAGATAGATATAATGATGATTTGCTTTAATTTTCTTAATACAACGTTACAAAGCAAATGAGGGTTAATTATCCTAATACGAATACGAAAAGACGATAAAGCAACTATTAAAATAATTTTTAGCTGAATTACCGTGTGCGAAATTTCATCGAATTATTATTAATATTTTCGTTGGAATTATCAACATTGTGACTATTCAAAGAGTATATAATATTTGAAATTGGTGATATCTGTTAGATTGCAGTATTTTTATTATTAATTTAAAGCGAGTCAAGAGATCTCGCTTTCGAGCAATTAATGTTGCATTTTTTTATAAAAACAGAGTGATAGATATTCTTTCTAGTGCAAATGTAGCAATGAAAATGTTGACGAGGATTTACTATTTGAACGAAATGAATGTACTTGTGAATATATTGGCGCGCAACTTGAACATTCTAAGAATTATCGGTAGATTATTTGCAATTTGGCCATTAGATGAAAAGGCCAAAAATTGGGAAATTTGCCTAAACGAACTTGCATGGTATTTTTTCCATATAAATCTATGGCTACTCATATTACCAGTAATCACTGCTGCTTATAAAGAGCGATTTAATCTAAAATCTTTTGTATCCTCGATTAATCAATTACTTATTATTCTTGAGACATTGTTCCTCATGGTATTGTTTAAAGTGGGGAGACTACGTTATCGGGTAGGTATTCTTATATTTCTTAGAATATTTATTGCAAATTAAAATCTACAAATTGGTACGCATACACTCCGACGATCAATATAAAAATAAAAAGCTATTTCGCCCTCTAATAATGTTTCGTTTATATGAATTTTAACAAATTTCAGGTCTTGCTACGAAGCTCTTTCAAATTCATGAAATTCGTGATGGACAGAACTTTCTTGATGCACAAATTTGCTAAATTTGTCAAAATTTATTTAGTAATATTTCATTTCACTGCAATTATTTATCTGTCGGTGGTATTTATTTTCATATACAGATCGATCGCGATAAAACCTTTGCCACTGCCCGCCAACGCACATTATCCTTTCTCATTGGACTCGTCCATAATATGGAATTTGCTTTACATTCACCAAATGACGTCCATGTACTACGTGACGGTTATAATATTTATCGATTTAATTGTCGTCTTATTGTTTATGATATCGACGATGAAGCTTAAATTGCTTCAAATTGAATTCCAAAGTATAGAAACTTATTCGGATTTGGTGAATTGTGTCCGTAGACATCAAGCGATTATTTGGTAAGAGAATTTCATTTCTAGTTTGTTGCAAATTATTTTTCTACTGTATAAATTAAGTGATAGAGACAGAGCATTTAATGTCAATTAATTCTTATGGAAACGTCACGAAAAAGCCTTTGCAAATAATCTTGTGTCATTAACAAATATTAATATTACACTATTAATGAAATATTTACGCAACAATGTAGATTTAAAGTGAGCACATTTGATGCGAATAAATAATTAAAAAATGTTAGATTAATAATATAACATTAGCTTAAATTTAATTATAATTTAATCCACATTGTTTCGGTGGGCCCTAATCGCTTAAAGGTTAAGAACAAATATTAAATGGTCTTACTTTTAATTTATTAAATTTCCGACAACTTGTATTAATTTATAAACTAATTTATAACTAATTTACCGAGTATTTTATCAACACTTGTTACTTTAGTTATTAAGCGCATAAGATTGTATTGAATTATTTTAGGTTTATCCAAGAAACCAATGGCGTCATTCGTTATATTATTTTAAAAACAATTGTTAGCTTATGTTGCTTTTTTGTGAGCGAAGCCGTGAAATTATTGAATGTAAGTATTAAAAATTAGTCTAAAAATTTATATTTAATTTGAAAGGTACTTTTTTTTTTTTTTTCTTATCAGTCAGATGTTTCATCGATGTTGCAAGTACAATTTTTATTACTATTTGTGATTGGTATTTCCAGGCTTTATTTTTATTCGTATTGGGCAGAAAGCACAACAACATTGGTAATAAAATTTGACGCATAAATATTGTTTTACATAGCTTTATATTATTCATAGTACTAGAATTTAAAATGTAAAAAAATATTCTACTAATTGTATTTTTTTATTTTTATTTTTAATTTCAATCTCTTTATTAGAAATATTGTTTTCTAATGAATACAATGTTCCGATAAACTATTGAGTTTACCAGTAAATTTAAGATGTATTTCGGAAATTAAATTAAAGAAAGAATGAAAAATAGAAAAACTTTTAATTTCCTTAAACCGACATGGATTATAATGTAATTTAAAGGCAGCTGACTAACCGATTCTATAAGTTGCTTTTAAATTGATTTGAATTTTATAAAACATGGAAAAGGATATTATTCGATAGATATTATAAATAATTTTATTTAAAGGCAAAGTTTATTTTAGGGAGAGGACTTGGCATTCACGGTCTACTCCACTTTCTGGTATAAACAAACACGTCAAATGAAAATGAGTAAATGCATTATAATTTCTAGATGTCAAAAGTCACTTAATATATCGGTAGCTGGAATAATGCCGTCCTTGAATATGAGATTTTTAAGACGTGTAAGTTTAAAGATGCAGAGAAAATTCATATAAATGTAACTATAACTATAATAATATTATATTTTTTCTCCTTTAGTTTTTATATTTGACATATTCGTACATCGTGAGCTTTCGAGCCGTTATAAAAAATTATGAATAAATATGTGTACACGTTAAAGATCCCAATAAATCAACAATTTTCCGAGCATTGAACGTTGGATTCATTTTTTCATCTCTCAAATGGCAAAATAAGCACGATAATGTTTATTTATCTATTTTTGTGTTTTATACGTGTTATTTGCTTCGATTTCATTTACAAATTTAGTTCTCAATTTTATCGTTTATTATTTGTTGTTTTAGTTTAGTAACTTGAGCGTAACGAGTATAATTTGCGAAATTAATAGCTAAATGCGAATTTAATGCCAGGGAACGTCATATTTGGTAATTTTTATAATTACAGGTTATAAGGATTTTTTTAAATTTACCTACGCTATAATTATCCTACATGTATGTGACTGGCATATTAATTAGCAAGACAGATGTCAAGAATAATAAATGATATACAATGTTCGAATTGTCATTGAAAGTAACCAATTTTTTCAATCTAATTATTTTCTGAATTTTGTATTATTTTTTATTTTGTCTTCCCATGTGGTACGAGATATTCTAATATTATTTCATAATTAAATAAATAGTAACGAATACTCGTAATTACCAATTATTGATTAATAATCGTTCGTTATAAATTATTATCGATTAATTAGTCTTAATAAGTTCTTTAATGATATTTTGAATTATCAATAGCAGTTGGTAGTTTTTTTAATTGGAGCAATCGAGCATTAAGATGAAGTAAGTAATTGAAATTTGATTTTAATACTATTAAACAAGTTGCGACAGCTGAGTAATGGAGACCAATGGAGATGATTGGAAGGAAGAATTTCAAAGCATCGGTACTCACAAACTTATCTGTATTCAAATTCTTGAGGTAATTCATAATAATAGCACTCTTTGAAGTGCCAGTCTCTCCCACCAAGACCAGCGGCTTATTGTTCCGGCTCATTAAATTCACGTACCAAGTGGCTCTAATGGTATCGATAGTCGGCACCAAAATATCCCCGAAGCTTTTGTCACGGTCGTGCACGTATTTCGGCAGGAGCAGCCTCCACGGGACCCAAATTTTCTTCTCCGCGTCAAACAAGTAATCGTAAAGCTGGGGGAAGGCCGTGGGAATGTAGCGACTCGTCACAGGTTTCTCGGCCGTGTCCTCCACCATCATCAGGCCCGAAGTCTTTTTCATAAATTCGTCGAACTGATGCCGAGATTCAGCCACAATAACCGCCCCGAACGATAAATAGCACGATTGTATGTAGACGGCTTCCATTAACTCATCCCGAGCAAGAATTTTCTCAGACAGCAGAGTCTCCTCCTCCTCCGTCAGCTCTTCGTCCTCAACGCGCAGAAACTCGTCGACTTTCGACTTTGGATATAGAGCGTCGAAGGTCACGCAAAGTTGCACGATCTTTAAAGAGAATTGCAATTGTTAGGTGGAAAATTAGCGACTATATTAATGGGAAGTGGAGAAGGGCCGTGTATGTGGTTCAAGTGAATTAAATGACGAGGTTGCAGTGCTTTATTACCATATTGATATCAGTTTGAGGTATGACGGTTTTCAAAGGGGAACCTTGCTGAAGGCCCAAGACCCCGTTGATTATGAAATTAATCGCAGTATTGACATATTTCTCCGAAAGATTGTGTAAGACAGTTTGCTCCGACTTGAGGCGATTGTTTATCCATTTATCCATGTAGGGTTGGTATTTTAAATTCTTTGGATCGACATACACCATACCAGCTCTGGATACAGTTGCTGGTGATGCATATTGCAAATCGCCAACCTTGAACGTAAATGAAAATAATGATCAGAATTACATTTTTTACTATTGCTCTTATTAACTTGTAATTTAAATAATTTCACTTCTACTTTCGCTTCGAATTTAGCCTCACTACTACTTAGAATGTTTATACATAATCTTTTTATCATTTCAAAGCATCTTAATAATGGTTATTAATGTTATTAATGTAAAATTTCAACCTCGAACAATAGGTTGCAGTGATCTTGCAGTTTAATTCGTTCTTGATTAGCCAGGGTGAGCAATTTATTGTCATCCATAACGGAATTCATGTTTTCTATCCAAAGTGCATCGACGTCGCCATCGAACAAAATATATTTCTTCTCGTCCAGACCCGAGTCCAAGGGCTTATTTACTTCCCGGAATATATTACTTAGCAGGCCGTCAACCCAATCTCTTGTCTCGTGATTCAATTCGCCATAAAGCTCGATGACCGTGCAAGCTTTCGGATTTAAAACGTAACACCTTGTGGGTTGGCCGAGGAGCGTTTGCGCATCGCAAAGTGCTTGGATAACAACAGTTTTACCACCACCAGTGGGCCCAACAACCATAGTCGAGTGACGTGTCATCATCACTTCGTATAGCTGTATCACTTTGTCGACCTTGGGAGAGAAATCGGAGGAAATCGTTTTGAAATATCCTCAATATTCACAATAAAAGCATTGATACTAGAACACAATCCTGTCATTTACAAGTTAAACATGTAATGTATTGTTCATTCAATTAGTATCAAATTTATTGTTATATGTATATATATGAAATGGCAGTTGTTTTAATTTCGGAAAGAAACAGAAAAGTGTTATCAATGAACTTTATCAATGAAATTGTTATGAAAGTGTTATCAATGAAATTTAATGTTCCTCCAAGTGTCGCAATCAAAAGTACGTATTATTTAGAGGAACGTCGAGTGTTATACCTGCTGGGGAATGAGGATGTATCCCTTATCAGAGAGGACATTTTCAACCGCTTGTTTGAATTCCGGATAGCCAACTCTGGGACAATCCAGTCCAGGGAACAGATCCTTGATTAGTCCCAAGAAGAGGGGCACATCTTCGTAAATGAACTTTGGGAGATTCATGTCTCGGAGTGCGCGCATCAACACGACGTTTTCCGGCAAATTGCTCGATGTTCGCTTCAAATGCCCGGCCATATTTAACACCGATCTCAATGCTCTGAGACCAAAGTCGTAATGAGTTTGTTTGCTGAGCTGCTCACGCGCCAACTTGTATAGGACAGTCATTTTTTTGGCAAGGACTTTAGCAGTGAGAAATCCCGCGCTGAACAGCTTGATCTGGCAGATGAGTTCGTTGTCGGGAACGATGCAAACTACGGGACGAAAGAGAGCTTTCACGGATTCAGGAAGCTCGGTTCGACCGGCGTAGCCAGGATTCATTGTAATGAAGATGCCAACCTTGGAATCCAACGCGATGTCATCGTTCTCGAACTACAATTGTAAAAGATGTTTGCACGATGTAATAGTGAGCTATAATTCGCTTCTCGCGAATGCGAATAATCTTATGCAGGTGAGAGAATTGTCGGAATGTTTGGATTTAGCCTGAGCTGGCTGAAGGAAAGCAGTTGCCAAGGCAATAAAGCTAAATCTGATTTCAAGCTTAATTATCACTATTGCACTCAATTACAATGGAATGCAAAGCATCTTAAGGTCTAGGTGATTTACCATAAAGCGAGGGGCTTTGCTCTGCAATGCAAATCTAATTGTTTGTATTTGGGTGGATATGACGGAGAGCACAGCCACTTCGATTCGATTGAATTCGTCGAAGCATCCCCAGGCACCGCACTGAGCTAGGCCAGCAAGAATTTTGCCAATCGCTACGTAATCCATACCTTCGCCGCAATTGGTAACGACGCAAAGTAGGCCCAGAGCTTTAGCCAAGTCCTTTGTGGTTTCCGTTTTTCCCGTTCCGGCAGGTCCTGTACAAAGCATAACATTTGGTAACTTATGGCGAGGCTTGATCGACATTTGATTGAAGGTCGTTTATAATTATTTGGCCCACAAAATATCTTAATAAAAAGGATTATTATTAATGTATGTATAGATACATTAGGCTTTTATGCTCGATTAAAATTATGAAATTAGACCTAAATTGCGATGTAAGAAAGTGAAATGGTGCTTTTTAACACTCATTTTTCGAATAATAAAGTTATTGTAAAAGTTTGATCGATTGGCTTTACCGGCTGGAGCGCCACCAAGTTGCATCGACAAAGCTTGCGTGATTGTCAAATAAATTCGATCTGTCAAAGGAGTGACGACTAATCGCCCATTCAGGCCCATATACTCGTAACCATATTCAAACGATCCACTGCACTGATTCATCCATATGTCATCCAAATCGTGCATCCAGTAAAATCTACGACAAATTGCAATTAAATTTTCGCTCTAAATATCAAGACCAAACTCCCAGCCGACAAGCTCGTTAACATAAATTTTATAAGTAAATATGTGCCTTAGCTGGCTCTCCCACTGGAATTCCGTGTCATCCATTATATTATCACGCACAAATTCCTCGATAATGTCCCGAGTGTGCACATCGATCGTCAGCACAGTGTCGAGTTTTTTTCTATCATTGTTGGAAAGATCGTCACCACCCATTAATGTGACAACGTCGTTTAATTGTTCGTTTAGCTGCTGCAAGTACTGAAATGTATAAATGCACTCTCACTTTATGAAATTAATTTCAAAAGAAGGTAGTAGATGCACGTAATTTGCAATCATTACATACTTCTTTCATGGCACGTTTCTGTCCCATTAAAATCTTTTGAAAAACATTCTCCACTTCTGCCGTCCACCAAATTTGATTTGACACCAGAATCACCATCCCTTGAAATTCCAACATCCATTCGGTTCTCGACTTCCTCAACTAAACGCATCAACAAGCTTACCACTCCACCAATACAAAATTGCATAAGACATTGCATTTAAATAATTCTTTATTCGAAGGAGGGAAAAAAAAAGAAGAAGATCCGACAGTCGATATTTTCAAATAAAAACGATGAAAAAATTTGACTAAATCCATTAAGGTTCAATAAAAGGTATAGCAAGCATATATTGTAATTGAATTTGTGCTAATTTCACAATAATAATCCACGACAAACGTGTAAAATATCTTTTCAAGCCTAATAATCCAAATCAGCTCACCTTTCCATAATCAAACACAGCCTTCTTACTAATATATCGATTTGATTTTTTCATCTCTTCCAGCGCCACCACCATCCACTCCTCGATCTTGCCTTTTACAAGGACTGCCTCCCTAAATTCCATAATCTCATTCTCCGTGGAGACTAAAGCGCTCGCGACGGTCCGTTCGAGGTTGTCGATGCCAAGCTCGAATCTGCTCAGGTTGTCAAACATCTTGCCAACGTGCTCCTGAATGACGCTGGGCTCGGAGCTACCGAGAATACTAAGCAGCTCGTCGTCGCTTATAAAGCAAAAACGTGGAAAGACGGAGCGTTTGCTCTTCAGGTACTCGCTCAAAGATTTCTGGCAGTCGTTCAGCGAAGCTATTAGAGATTCGAAATCTTCTTTGCGATCTGCACAATTACAAAGTCTTAAATTAAGAGGAGCATTTGCTAGCCACTCGAATCTATTGTCCTAATAGTGGATATTAAAGTAATAAGTGATTGGCGTTTCTTTTTTCCTTATTCTATTTTCATTTTACATTCGACGTATGGATGTAGGTAAAGGATTAAAAATTAACTGAATAACATCAAGAGAGAGCAGTTGATTTCCTTTAAACTCTACTAATTTATGTCAATTATATCATTATTATTTTACTACATCTACCAATTGCCAAGTATTTCGTTATAAATATTCTTCATCTTTATTAATTATCTTTATTAATTATATGTAAAAAGTATAAAAATAATGACTCTGTTAAGAGACTATTTATAGTTTGGCGATTAAAGGGTAAATGTTTGCCTACTCGGAACGGAACAACATTCCAAAACGTTGGGATTTTTCACGGTGTCGGCCATTACTCTGAGAAATGTCTTGTCCACAATGTCGAAACGTTTAGCTTCTTCAGGCAGCTGCATTCTAATATCACCGCCAACAAATATTCCCTCCAGATACATCCATTGCCTCTGCAACTCTAGCCAAGCCTCCACCACATCGGCAATTGTGCGCATCGCCTTTTCCCATTTCAACACAACACCGAGGAACGGACCTATGAACTGCGAGGCCGAGATACTCTGAATATTCAGCGCGTTATCTTCCAAGATCTGAAATTGGTGGATTAAATTAAGTTTAATCCCTGCTTTACGCACTAGCCGCTTTTAATTTTCAATATATCCAATTTATAGCCGAAATCGTATTATAATCCCACGTTATGAGAATACTATAATTGAATAAAAAAATGAATAATTACTATTAAATGGCATCATTACATTTTGCAGTACCTTGCTTTTAATTTTGAAAAATTTAATCACAAGAGGTGTTTAGTCAATAAGGTAAACATCTCCTGGCTATTTCGTAATTGTAAAATTTATGTTCCCTTGCTTTTTTTCCTTCCATACCTGATTGAGTTCATCGACATTTCCAAGTACAAATCCACGATCTTCGCCGCCTTTCGTGTGCTGTAACAATTTAAAGTTGAGTCCCTCCCAGAGTCCCGAAATTTCCTTAACACCTCGTTCTATTGCTAATTCCCGGCCTGCGTTGCTAATGATTTGCTCAGCAATCTCTTGGTAATTCGACAGATTCATGGCAAACATATTCTCCAAAGTGAACCTTGATTTATTGAGTTTTCGAGTAATTATTCGAATAATTATTCGAGTGGCATTAATGTGTTATAGGGAGTGTGATATGTCTCTTAAATTTGTAAAATTAAAGAAACTTTGAATAAGCCATACTCGTAATATTTGCATGCTTCAGCAAACTAAACGTAAATTAAAACACATCAAGTAATCTACTATTACATGAAATAAGCTAATAATAATAACAATGATGAATCGTGATAAAAGGGTTATAAAATTTTATTAGTAACGAATAGCTCTTACCCCTCCATTTTGTTAATAATTTGAATATTAATTCACTTTACAAATGTCTGTTATGCTGCACTATTATTTGCATTTAATTCACTTTGCGAACTAAACATTTCACACTCTTAAAAGTTCTTATTTGCATATTTGTAATGTCTGTGTTTAAGGACTATTAAAATACACTAATAAAATAATTCCGTATTATTATAAACTTGGAATTTTTAATTTAATGAATTTTTGAACTATAAAATTATAATTGAGAGAGTCTATTAAATTATTGTACAATTGATTTTATTGTATTTTAAGGGACGTCAGAAATTAATTACTCGATTGCTTAATTACTCTTTTTAAAGCCAGAATAATGGAATCAAATTTCGTTTAATATAAACCATCTGTAAACTCACAAATATAATCCCTTTCATATATTTATAGATTACTACTCTGTTTCGTTTTATTTACACACACACAAACATTAAAAGAACTATTTAATTTATTCAGAAATGTTTCAGTTTTCTTTTTTCTCAAGCACGTCTACGAATTCATAAATAAATAATTATCATTATTTTAGAAATTATTATTTAGCGGCATTATTTCCTAAGGTTAAAATGTTGTTTTAGAACGTTGCACACACCCGTATGATTTTAGATGCTTTTTTAAAGCAGAAATTTTAATGCGATGCAGTCAGAAAATAAATTAAAGGACGAATATAGACATTGCAACCAATTACAATTTATATCACTCGCACAAAACATCTTTCGTTAAAAAAAAGAAAAAAAGTGTATCTCGCGAATGTCTTTATTTATATTACGCGAACCTGTCAGCTGACATGTCAAAGTGCTGGCCAGTGCGATTCATCAATTCCTTCCAATGTCTCTCTCTCATAGACTCGTTTTTCAGCTCGACGAACAGAGGCACGGAGTTCTTGAAATTTTTCATACTCAGTTCTAAGGTGTGCCCGACCGTTAGATTTCTTACAGCCGATGGCAACTTGCGAAATTCCTTCAAGAAGGTGTCCATGCCATCAATGAGCTCGTGCGGATCGAGGTCTTTCCACAGTGTCTTTGCCCAAATGTCGCGAGATATCTTTTGATTCTTGTACATTTCGAAAATCTTGGACATTGCATCGTACTCACTCTTCACTGTATAAAAGTCTGAGTAATTCGAGCCCGGTAGATCGAACAGCAACTCGGCGTTCTTCAAGTTCTCGGACCTTTGCTGCAGGTGATGAATTTCTTGGCCATATTCCTATCGACACACACACATCCTTATAAGTGCACAATCAATTTTTCATTCATTCATTATGATCATTCATTATATTTTGGATAATAAATGAGATTATAGAAGTTGGAAACAGTTATAAATTTATAATGTGGATCGATGAATTTTGTTGAATTTTCTTAACTATTCGTAAATCTGAAACAATAATTCATCCATTTTTAGCACATGTTGGTAGTACCTTTTTTTTTTTATTGCCGACTCGGTACTCCTTAATAAATTATAATTAAAAACAAGTCAATTAAATTAACAATCTTTGTTAAACTAATTCTATATCTCTACACATACGCACACACACACACACACACACACACACACACACATATATATATACATGGCTAGAACGAATATATCAATCACATTCGACATGTACTTTTTAAGTGAATAAATTCAAATTCAATTTATAAATATATAATATCCTAAGTTACCAATTTAAACATTGGATTTATATATATGTATATGTATATATATATATATATATATATATA